>CABFOQ010024409.1:4728-17220 GCA_900660455.1 Gephyroberyx darwinii
TTTTTCTTTCAATATTATAACTCTTCACAACACAGAACAGCGAATGATTTGATCAACTGAGGATTTATTTCTTTTCCAGCGGGTTATTAGGATTGACAGGTTTTAAAACCCGCCGGTGCACTCAATAAAATAACCAAGATTACTGCCTGTATGACAGTTAATGAATGTTTTATAGCATATAGATTTTTTTTTTTACCACTTAGTTAGTTGCAGTGGCAAAGAGTGCAAGACATATTACAGGGACTTTATTACATGTCCTTTCTCAGGTCCACGAGCTCCCTACGCTGACTTTAGCAGACCTAGGCCTTCATAAGCTCACTAGACGGCGCTCAATTCATACACAGATACGCACATGGGCAGCATTGCAAAATCCGTTCAAATGAGGTCACACATTTGTCTCATGGTGCCATCGTTCTTCTTCTAACATGAAAATTCCAGTAGTTTCATCCTCGTTATCTATGTCAACAACTTGCCCCTGACAGCACAGAGATGCATTCAGTTTCAATCCTGGGAGTGTTTGTGAGTTTGCCTTTTCCCAAAGAACCGGTCAGTCAAACTGGTCTGGGATGTGAATTAGACACCGGTGTCTTTCAGCTGTTTTACAACCAGGAGAAAAGAGCTTATGTGCTGGCTTGCCGAGAACTCCTGGCCAGTGTGTTGCTCTGTTGGACTGGATCTCGCTTTCCTAGAATCATTATGGCTCTCTGAGATCAGCTTGGCTTCAGCGTGTGACCCCCGCAAGTCCTAGAGGTCAGGACGGGGCCCCATGAGTCTCCGAGGAAAGCTTGTGTAAATATTTTCATTCATGTGAATTTAGATACCAAGGTGCAGACTCGGGTCCCTCTAACCACCGACCCCTTCCTCGTGGATGACCCCCCTCCGTCTCCCCTAACACACACACACGCTAATAGGCGATTGACTTTGAGGCTTCATGTTTGTGTGATTTTTGTTTTAATATCTAATGAATACAGATCAAATTACTCAAACACAAAATAAAACCTACAATTTCATATAACAAATAAAACAAATAAGCACTGTAACATTGAAAAAAGATATAACAAAAATCAGTGTTATTATCCTTTATATAGCAATTAGGATTTTCCCACCTCCTTCACTGAGGACAGAGGCAGTAGAGCCTCCTTTGGTTAAACACACACAAAGGTCCCTCCTCAATGTGTAAATACCTCTTTCTCTTTAAAGCTCATAGCGTGCCTCCACAATCCCACAGCTACTGCTACTTTTCACAATCTCAACAGCCCGCTCGACAACTATGGCTTAATGAAACATTACTGGCTGAGTCTTGATTCTGTTTTTTTTGTTTTTTTTTGCCAGGGAATTTTGTTTCTGAAATAAACTGCTGGAACCTTACTTTCATTAGACACAGCTTGGATCTTGGCATGGGAGCGCGGGTCACACAAGGACATCCCAGAATAGGAAAAACAGTCCAGAAAAGAGCCTGCAGCAAAGCCACTGGAGAGTCATTGAATATACAATGTCTCAGGTAGACTGCACACACACACAAACACACACACACACACCCACACTATCACAGTGCTATAGTTTTAGGGCTGTCAGGTACTAGTAGTGAGGCATATTGTGCATTTGTAGCCTATATATCATATTGTGTAGAGTTGTATTTCTCCCTTGAGGTTGCAGTCAACGGCACTTTTGACTATTCACGGTCAAAATACAGCCCTGTCCCTTATGCTCGTCAAGCATTTGAGTAGGTTTGTGGTTACTAAGCAACCGTCATGAAGTCCCTTTCAAGCTAATCCGTCTAGGCCTGGCTGTGGCTGCATGGAGCCTTCGCTGCACACTGATACATCACCTTGGATCACCAGTGTCCTTTGTCCACGAGAACAGTACTGATACACCAAACTGTATATCTTCAGAGAGGGTGGCTTTTCACTATCGCGTCAAACAGCACGGCCATTTAGCTGAAAATAAGTAATCTCTGTGTTGATGTAAAAGTCAGTCTTCGAAAGATAGGTCATTCTAACATCGTGTTCCCGCTGCGGTTATCAGTCTAGTCAGAAGCGAGCGGTCAGCCCGGCAACGCCACCAAAAACTAAAGAGATAAAACCGGGACAGGCAGATGCAGTTTAATGTGATGCTGTTGTGGAAATAAAAACACAACCCTCAAAGGGCGAAGCGTAAAGTTGTTATCCAGAATAGAATTCCACGAAGGTCCACTAATGTGATCTTGATTTGGCAACGCAGTGTTTTTCTGTTCATCTCCCTACTCTGTCCCAAGACCATCCTTAGTGTATGATGCCGTCTGTCATCGAGGAGGACGCTGGGGACTTTCCTGGGATAGTTTCTTCTTGGAATTGACTGTTTATCTGGGCCGCTTAAATAACTTGAAACTATCAACAGGAAAATAAAAGAGAATCTGCATGCTTTTCCTATTATCTTGGACAATCCAGTCCAGGTTTTGCCATATAGTCATAGGCAGGCATTCATTACAGCATGTTCATGAAACTTTGCATTAGTTTTGATTCATATAAGATGCACTATGAACAGTATACAAGGGCACTGGCCAACCTCTCCATTCAGTAGGCTACTCTTCCATATAGCAATGCAACACAGACATATATGCTATTGATTTATTGCCTGTTAAGACTGCTTTACACTCTTAAAAATGAGTCTTTTTTTATATACTGGCCCAATTTAACCTGTTGATCTTAAAAGTAACCTTAAGACCACAAAGCAGGAAAAACAGGGGCTGTGTTTACAGAGTTCACGGCTTTACTAGCTTTAGGGGCCTCGCCTGTTTAAACATGGGATATTTAGAAGAGGAAATGTGTACATTTTGAAATCAATGAAAAGCTTGTGTGTGTTCAGTTCTGGGTTGGCGGTTGTTGAAGTTTTACTGCAGGCTGATAAAAGTGAAAACAGGAAGTTCTCTATAAGTTGCATTCATGCCCAAGGAGCTGGAGAGGATAAAAAATGACCCGAAATACCATCACAATACCTTAAAAACAATCCTCTAATAAAAAGCTTTCAAAAAGTAATTTTGTGAATGGATATCAAGAAAAAAGGGGAGGATACGTTTTTAACAAAGTATTTCAAATATATATATATATATATAAATATTAATTTGTGCAGTTATTACCAAATGTGACACAACACAGCTTCCAAGAAAAGTGCCTTTATGTGTGTACTGTAACTTTATGTGGTTCAACTATAAATGGGGCAAAATGTTTCCACCCCATTTCACCTTTTGGGCCATTTTCATTGTGAACTCAAACTTTATTGACACAAGAACTACTAGCTAATTAAGATTATATTATACTAATAATAGTGTATTATTTCATGATAATTTTACATTTTTGTGCATTATTTATAGCCTATAGGAGTTTGAGCTTTTTATTGGGAGCTGCTCCAATTAATTGCTGCTGCTTTTTCTCTACCTCCAGGTATGCATTTCATTCCTTTCATTTTGAATGCTCTGTAAAGTTGTATCTGTGCAGCGTTCATCATTACCTATTTACTGACATTATGTGGCGTAGCTAACGTAACGTCATGCTAGCTAAATGTATTGTTATTCCTATAATTTTCATATTATTTTGCCTTTTTTCTGATATTTACCTTTGGTGAGATGATATTGACCTTTTCTTCATGTGTCACTGTTTCATTTGGATGTTGCTTCTGTTTGTTTGCCCTCAGAAGAAAAATTATCATTGTGACGAAAGAGATACTGTATTCCTTCAGCCACTTATCAAGTATTTCGTTTAGGCCTCAAAGCATCAACCTGTAAATATTATGTTCAGTCTCATTGCTTCCTAAAACTGGTGGCTAGCTTAAACTTTGAAATTGCATTTTCATGAAGTTGTGGCGTATTTGGCGTATAAATGTTTTTCTTCAAAGTAACTAACTCACAGGTGTCAGTTAACGTTATAAAGGATAATGTGGTGTACTTTATATATGGTATACTAGTGCTAAACTATGATAGAAAAAAAGTACAAGTAGCTAAAACATTAAACAGACTCGGGCTCACGTACACTAATTGAGTAAATACACTTAAACCAAACCAAATCATTTAACGAGCTTGATGAGAAATATCTCCTCCACTGTCTTAGGACCACATCGTTCTCTCTGCACAGCAACTCTCTGGATCAAGTCAGGACAGTCTGACCAAACACTCAAGAGTCTGGGTCAGGCTGACTCACCAGCGCTAGTTCAAATTGGTGTAGACCGTGCTCGGGCTTGTTGTTGAGCATGTTGAACAGATGGGAAAACCTTGTAGTGATATATGACTACATTACACCCAGCCCTGCATGTTGTTGCCATTGGAAGACACTACTACAGGTGTTCCCTTTTGGTTAAATCATGCTATGTAGTGGCCCCCGTGGAAGATGAATGTCAGAGTTATTGATGGCAGTGGAGAACAGCATGCAGACGTATTCTCCGACCTTCATCTTTGCTTTTTTCCACCAAGTTCATTTTTTGTGCTTTTTAACTGATAAATATTAAATATCACAGTCTTTTTTTTTTTCAAAATGAATGCTTGAGGAAACCAATAATTCCCATCTTTGATAATTTTGATGCTTTTCATAGTTGGATTATATGGATTTGATTTGTTCAGAAAGGTATTGTGAAAGGCGACCCTTCTCTAAGTGCAAAATTATCAATATTTATATGGTCAGGATGCTGACAATGTCAACTCTGCAGGTATTGGATGCTTTTAGTTTACATTCATTTCCCTGTAGCATGGTGAAATAGTCTTCTGTACACTTTACACTCCCCTACCGCTTCTTCTCACCTTTGCTTTTACAAAGTCTTTACTGCTAGAGAAAATCCTCTCTTTATTCTTTGTTTGTTTTGTTCCTTGAAGCTTTCATGCATTAGGCTGCTTATGAACACGTAAATTACAAATAAAGCCCTTTTTTCCACTGTTTCCACTGGTGTAGGGGAAACTGGGGCTGGTTGTCAGAGTGCAAATTCTCCATACCATAAAACGACCCTCTTTTTCTGAGAAAATGTTCAGCTTTGTGGGATTTTCAGTTTAAATTTGAGAGTTTCTAGGTAGGTGACGTCATGTGGTGGCTAGCTAAAAAGGTTTGCGCAAAGGTCAGACAAGGATGGTTGCCAGAGCCACCCACTTCACTTCAAGGGAGAGTCGAGCCGATACATGGCCACAATAACATGCCATCACAGCCAGCTACAGGCACGTTAGGAATCAGAAAACTCTTTTGTCCAGATCGAAAGATTCAACTTGTGTTGCACATTGTGAAATCCTCAGTTATATATTATGGTCTTACACCCAACAAGGTCCTCAAACCTGCCTGTAGGTATGCAGCGGCTCACAACTTGAAAAACCTCCAAAGCTTCAGTGAATGCAGCAGAGCAGGTCCGGCTTGGTTTTCAGGTTTTCAGGTTTTCTTAAATGCCACCGACCTTCCATCCGTCCTCCAGATCCAATATGTATTCAGTAGATACAAACAGATATTTTACACATTTTAAGGCGATTTCAGCGTCTCTAGCTAATATTTAACAATTTCAATTTCAATATACTTTTCAGTTTAACCTATTGAACAATATAAAAAGGACAACCAACCCCACAGTCGTCACATCACGTCAGAGAGTCTTGATGGTTAATGATTATCTGTTGAAAAAAAATGAAACTATTAAAGAGGAACAACTTATCCGAGACTGACGTTGAAATGAAACAGACATAGAGAAATCTAAACTGCTCAGGATAACAGCGTCAGCTAAACAACTAAATTGTAACAGCATCCTACTGCACCTCTACCAGTGTCGGCTTAATGGGCTGTCACACAATTTACAGCGTCGCTATAAACAGCCATGTGAAGAAGATCCCTGCAGCCAGCAACATCTTGTTCAGTACTGCCGGTGACCTTTGCACTTCTTTGCAGAGTGGAGCTGAGCAAAGTGTCTCTGCATAGTTTAGAAACCACTTTCCTCTCACTGCACATGACCTGGACACCAGATCACATGGCTCGGGGGAGTTTGTGGATCATAGGTGGCACTATGACGAGACTGTTCACAGAAAAATGGTATGAAAAAGACTTGAAAAAGATCGATAGTGATGCTGTACGGCTGACTGCACACCGCAAGAACCCAGATGGGAAGTACGTACCCCGCTGGTTAGCCACAACTGGAGCTAGTGGTATGTCTTACCGCATGTTATTACTTCTGCACCGCCTCTCTTACATCATCCAGTACCCATTTAATCAAGGCATCACATATTAACGATGATACTTCCAAGAACACACACACACACACACACACACACACAGCTCTCCACGTCTACATCTTGTATGAGCACACACAACGTAATAGCAGATGCAAGATAAAGATAATTGCGCTTTAATCAAAGATGTAAAAGTATTATTGTATTATTGCCTCTTGACAACAGCTTTTTTATACAAAGTCTGAATTCAGTCATTCATTTTCTGCGCCCACTTATTCCTATTCAGAGTCACAGGGACGGCGGGGGGGCTGGAGCCGATCCCAGCATGCACTGGGCAGAAGGCACTCCATCATATTCTCTTCCTTTCTTTGCAGCGGTTACAAAAAAACAAAATCTACAAAAAATATCTCATTCCCAAGTCAGTTTGTCTTTTTCCATCTTTCATTCATAGAATCCTGATTTTGGCAGGATTACACGTGTCTGTCCCAGAGCAACACAGCGAGTATTTTAAAGAGGAGTAACGGCGAATTTCAGCGAAACATTTTATTCATTTGCTCTGAAACAGTCCATACTTCATCTTCTGTTAGCGAGAGAGGAACTTTTTCCCCGCCCCCTCAGCCATTATGTCATAACACGATATAGCTCCAGGGCATGGATTGGAATAGATGTATTAAGTGATGGTAAAAGCACCCAGGGTGATGTTCTGGTTTGGACTAGATCGTCTTTTAATCATATTAAAGTGTAAACAACCATTACATGAGTCCACAAAGTCTCCCATTCATTTTTATAGAAGCTTGTCCACATTTTACATCAGCACAAAACAAGACGAGAACCTCTTTGAGTTGTTGAAGTTCATGAACCTTGGGCTGTAATAGGTCAATTAGGCACATGGCCTGATGACATGGCGAAAGGTCACATGACTTGCCTAACATCTGTCATTACTGCTGTCAGAGCTTGTTCAGTCCGGACCTGGGAGCCGACAGTACTTTTTTTCCCTTCTTCTTCACGGTACCATTCATCACATTCAATGGCAGCCGCAGGCAATGCTTTCAGATGTTTCATGTGTTCATGGTCATTGGTCATGTGCTCTGTCTGAGCAGAGGGATGAATAGTGACAACAGTTTTCAAAAACTTTGTGAAATGTTCTTTTTATTTATGAGAGTTGGCATTTTCCACTCGCCACGGTGAGCCGGGCAGAGAATACTCAGACATCAAATCAGATGAATGTGATGTGTGATCTGTCTGCACATACATACAGTGGTAAACAACATACTGATGGGACTACTCGATGTAACTGCTTCACAGAGAAATGCAACAAAACCGAGATGGGGCACAGCGGAGCAGAGAGCCTGAGGGCGAGAGGCTTCCCCCCTCTGTCAGCGGTGTCGTGGACGGTGTTGTCACTGTGTACTCCAGTGAAGTTAAAAATACATCCGCCTCTCTTCTTTCTTCTGCGGCTTCGGTTCGTTCTTGGTTGCGATATAATATCACTTGAGACTTGAGGGCGATGCAGCTGTGTAACAGAAAGCAGAAGGTTTGGAAACACATTTGCTGTTGGAGGAACAAATTAGAAAATGGTGATTGCTGATTTTCTGTTTCTCCAGTTAAAAATGCACAGATCAAGAAAACGCCCGGACCAGGGAGCGTCATATTTGACAAGATGATTTATTTAATCAGTTTTTTGTTTCATCTTCTCTTTCCATTACTCCAGTCTCCCCCCCTCTCTTGTTCTGCCTCATATTTTAATGTTTCATTTTAACTATTGATCTGTATTATTTTTTCTGAGGGCATTTTTCTTTTGTACGCTCCGTGGGGTTTCTTCCATCTATATTTCTTTTGATGTTTTGTTTTTTGCTTGTGTAGGAATTGACTTTCTTTGTGCGGAAAATATATTCTGTATTCTTTTTTTATTCAAGTATTTGCACCATTGTGCTTCAGGGAATGTATCTACATGGCAAATGTTATGCCAAAGCAAACATCAATATCATGTATATACAATATCACTAAAGGCACACTGCTCTGTAAAATCATGTCATCTTCTGCAAAACCTTGAAAACCCTTGAATAAACTGCATTTATTACGATCGTCTTTTGTTTCAGACCCTCGTGGGGCGACCCCCGGCACGGCCCGGTGAACGCTCGGTGCCTTCATGACAACACGCCTGGCATTTACCACAACGTGCAGTCAGAGGGTGTTTATACTGCCGTTGCCATGGCGACGTGCCTCTCCGCTCTCCGTTATGTAATAAAGTTTTAAAATTCATCTTTCTGAGGATGAAAGTGCAGGGAGGCTCAATCCCTTGGGGGGAAGGGGGGGAGAGAGAGAGAGAGAGAGAGAGAGAGAGAGAGAGAGAGAAGAATGAAAAAAAACAAAAACTTGGCAGTCTCAAGAGTATGATCTTAACAGCCATGAGGACATGAGGATTGTTTTCATGTACGTGTGCACCGTGTAATATAATATATTCACAGATTCATTCCGGATTGACTGGAATTTCTGTTTTTTTTCCCGCTGCCCACGGATGACTCATCGACCATACGCATCAGGATTTGTGCAGCTGTGCTTGATGTCATCGGCCGAGAAGTGACAACAGCGAGAAAGATAATTGAGAAAAACCGTGAAACTGAGGTCGTCCATCGATGCTCATTTTGCTCATTTGATTTGATTGAGTTCCTCTCCAATCAGTGATGTGTGTCTTCATAGAACGATATAGTCTTGAGGCTAGTCAGCTACCTGGCCAGGCTGCTGTAGGTGTGAAACAGAAGTGCATATGTCTTTCTACAGCCGGCTTATTGTATAACACAAAATCAGATTTCATTGAGCGGCTGCTGTGGGGAAGGTGTCTTTTTAAAGCTGCCTAACAGCTGCTCCAAAGGGGGGGAAGGGTTAAAGAAGGATTACTCATCAATGTTTTATGGAATAAATGATTCATTCATGTTCTTTTCACTGAAATAAAGAACTGAAGGAGCGAAATGAAGAAATGAGGACAAGCCTGAAAAGATCTCACCCTTACTCTCATTCTCTATCTTTGTCTTTTATTGCTCCCACCCTCCCTCTCGGCATCACTCTGGGTTTAAGCTTAGCTGCACAGCAGGGGGAAATGTGTTACTCACTGTTGGAGTCACTGGGAGAGAGCCTTTTCATCTAACAGCAGGCATTCGCTCTCATACCCGGGGAGAAGCAGCAGGGGGAGAGAGGCAGGAAGGCAGAAATTGCACAGGAGGGACTGGCTTCACATCAGGTCAGGGCATCTCTGAGGGACGGGGAGAAAGCCCGGGGTGCGAGGGAGAGAACAAGGAATGAACGGATGACGTGCAAAAAAAAAAAGGGGCAGAAAACGAGGTTAAACGAGCGGATCAGGTGAGGCGGCGCGAGTTGAATCGTGCAGAAGGAGTTGTGACTGCAAACCCCAGATCTTATCGGAGGGAAAGTTCCAACGATGCTGCCAGCGAGTGTGACGTACTTTGTGTTCCTCGAGTGTGCATTAAGCAGGGGCCACACACACACACACACACACACACACACACACAGACACACACGTAGCAGGATGCAGCAGCACAGGAATGACGCAGTGATACAGATTCTTGTTACTTCTTGTTTATCGTGTATTTGAAGTGCTTTAGGGATATTTATGAACGTTGTTAAAACTAGACCAAAGGAAATCTGTTGGAACGGAGATCTGGCCAACTGCAACTCTTTTGGCTTAAACGGGGACTGATAGCTTGGAGGAGACGATTATAAGGGATGAAGTGAGCGGATATGAGGAAGAGAAGAGATGAATAGATGGAGCTCATGCCAGTTTCAGTCCTTGGACAGGACACTGTCAACAACAACAACAACAACACCAGGCCCCTACTGGCAAATGCAGAGGATGAATTAGATTAGGCTGAAGAGATTACGGCGAGGAATCAGGCGAGGTGTAGAAAATGAGTTGCTTCACAGTTGTTGAACCGAACTCTTTGAACCGAAGCATCCCAGTTTGAGGGCAACACTGTGCTGTAAGTGTACTATAAAACTCGTATATAACAGATTTTATACAACTCTTGGGATTTCACTTGTTGTGAAATTATTGTCAATTATTGGCTAATTGGGTAATGAAAGGATGGTTGGTGGACCACTTTCAGGAACTAGATGACAAAACTCTTTCTCTCTAATGTTTATTATGGAGGTGGAATGAAATGGAAACAGGGCGGGTTGCTTTTTACATCAATTCTTGATATTTTTAGAAAAAGAAGAACACTTTATTACTATATTTTACCATGTGGATTGTGAATTTGGCTGAAATGTGTTAACATTAAAGTCATTTTTTGAAGTTTGTACTCGCTCCAGTTATATGTGAGCCAGATGTTTGAGATCAGGCTCTTGTGTAATTGCTGTTATGACAGTCAAATTAATTGTCTTGCAACTGTCCTTAATTTAATACCATTGTTTACTGTCAATGTGTAACCTTAACCTAGAAAGGACCACACAACTAGGGCACAAGTGGACCATGCTATTACTGAAAATAAAGAAAAAGTATTGAGACAAGAATAAATAATACATACTATACAATCCGAAACTAGACCAATACAAGTAGATACTGGTTTCAACAGTTACAGAGCACCTTGCAAAACTCCTACGTTGTGCAGTGAATGATTTTTTTTGGACAAGGAAGGGAAAGTGAGCCAATCTTACATCAGTCAACAAGGAACTGGGTGGTTAATCCTGGCCACAGTTAATATTAAGACCATTTTCCAGCATTCCCGTCTCCTCCTTTCCAAAAATCTAATTTTGGAGTTAGATATCGCAAAATTAAAGCATAAAAAAAAAAGTTTGAACATATGAACGTTTTTTAATTCATTTTCAAAAAGACCTCATTGGACAAACAGGGCAAGAGAAGGCGTGTCTAAAACGTAAACAATGGAGGAAGTAGGCAAAACACTGCAGCAGCGTAGCTATACCATCAGATTCTGAAAACAGAAAAAAAAAAACATACCTCTCCAAAAGACGCGAGGAGCCTTTTCTTATTACCTATGAGGCCCGTTTCCAAATTTAGAAAATCTAGGTAAAATGTAGGACATCTGTGAAATCCCTCTAGCTACAGGTTACCAGAAAAAAAAAAACAGGAATTGCATGAGGGAGAGAAGGTAATCTGCAAAACAGTCTTAACATTCACTGTGGCCAGAATGATCCTTTAAAGATCCCAACAGAAAGCTGTCCCTCACGTTAGGCCTCATGCTCAGCACGTGAGGTGACCCGAGGTGACCCGAGGTGACCCGAGGTGACCCGAGGTGAAAGAGAAATGCCAAAGTTTAATATAAAACAGTCAACAACTATAAGCCTGATCAAGGCTGCTGAAATAGCCCAGTCAATCCTGCCGCCCTCCCCACTCCAACTATTAGTACGTAATGCCGGGATTAGTGGACGGCCACTCGGCGGACGCAGGTAGATCAGCAATCAATCGTGCACGCGGCCCGTCTGATCTCTTAAGGGAATCAGTACTGGCCTCACTAGCCCTTTCTAGATATCCAGTATATGTTGAGGTTATCACTTGATCTGGCAGATGAGTGAGAGATACCCTAGGGTCAATGTTACTGTAACGGTTGCTTTCATAAAACACTATTTGATTTGATCATGACACATTTGGTCGCCACCCTCCAATCACTAGAAACAGATTATTAAAGATACCCTGATGATGAAAAATGGTGATTAATTGTTGTAAAATAGAGTATATTATAAAGCCTAGCGAGCTGGTGAGGTGGCTGCAGCAGCTTCTGAGATACAAACATATCCAGTCATGTGCATTACATCCTGAAATTACACATAATTGCATCTTTATTACAATCCCTCAATTTAGCGTCTTGTTGGCAGATTTGTAAAAAAAAAAAAAAAAGACAGAAAAAAAAGCAATGAATCAAACAAAAACAACATCTGATGCAACTGTTGAGAAATGATGACAGCTCTCATCACCGTGATGAGAAACCACGGTGATGAGAGCTGACAACGATTTCCAAGAAATGTATTTCAAAAGTCTTTATCTCATCACGTTTTTATTAGAACTGCGTGATGAGTACTGAATGTAACACGGGGTATACATGACTGTGCATGCGTGTGTGTGTGTGTGTGAGAGAGAGAGAGAGAGATTATTGGCTTCATGTGTGTGTGAGGTAACACATAGTTCATCTGAGGTGTGTTTTTATAGTGCAAGCCATGGGCAGCATGCCACACGGCGCGCTGGATTTCCTTCTTGACATGCTGCCAAAGTGTCAGCCCTTTAAGTGTGTGATGATACCTCACAAGACTCTGTGTGTGTGTGTGTGTGTGTGTGTGTGTGTGTGTGTGTGTGTGGTGCCTAGAAT
>CABFOQ010024409.1:27500-38244 GCA_900660455.1 Gephyroberyx darwinii
GAGTGCGGCTGTGGCTGAGGTTGTTGCTGCTTCAAAGGCAGGGGGAGCCTGATTACTGACACCTCTTTCTGGCTCTCTGTCTCCATCTCCTCAAGGTCCTCCATTGCATTCATGACTGACACCAGTTTGGCCTTTTTCTCTGCCTGAAACACAGAGCGAGGACAGCACAGACATCAGCTGTGGTATGGAAACTGTACAGGAAGGACAGGACAGGCTCAGGTGATGAAATTTACCTCTTACAGTCAAACAGTGAAACAAATATCAAAGATAAACAGTTGTAGGCACTGTACACACTATACTATAGGTATCCCACTGACTACTTTCAGTTCATTTCACTTTCATCTTGTGAACTGAGGTTTCAGGGTATACATACTCTGAAGGCGTAGGCTTGTGTGAATTTGTACTCGTATGACACACTATATCTTTTAGCGAATACATGGCAGCAGTTTTTTTCTTTCGAGGTGCCTTTCTTAACTGTGAACCACAGACGGGCGTTCACATGGCCTTCAGTAAAATAAGTGAGAGTACAGGAAAAGAAACTACATTGTGATACATAGTGTAAATTGTAAGATATCCAAAGCATGAGCAAACACTCCTTTATCTCTGACTGAGACCTTTCCCTCACTAGCAGTGTGTACAGTACCTGTGTAGTCAGACACACAGAGGTGTGGCTCAGCAGAAGAAAAGATCCCAGTAATAATTCGCACTTTCTGACAGAAACCCATCAATTATCAGGGAAACAACGAACTATCACCTTTGTAGGTCTGCTAAATGACTGTAACGTAACGTAACGAAACAAATTCAAACGTCTATTTTGCACTTCTGTTTGCCTGGGATGGCGATGGCCCACTTTTATATATCAGCAGACGGAAAAAACAAAGGAATGAATTGCTTTGCAATGCCAAGAGGGGCTGATAGTATCACTAGCGAGTTAGCCGAGTTAGCCGTACCCACACAAGTACCTGCAAGGCCCATGTGTAATTACACTGCAGAAGGTATGCAGTAGAAAGGTATAGAGTCTTGATAGTGGGTCTTAAGTCTGTGTAAGCACTCTTTTATCTCTGACTGTAAGGCCTATCCATCAATAGCAGTGTGTACAGTAACTCTATAGGCAGACAAGGAGAGGCGGGGCTAAGCAGAAAAGCATGCTGGTTGGGTACAATCCCATTCAAATGTCAGCGAATCAAATCTGTCCATCTATCAACTGCCTGCCGTGATGTTAGCCGTACTGACTTTTTTTTACATTATTAGCAACTTTGTAATGCCAGCAGGTCTAAACGGAGACTGCTAGCATCACCAGGTAACTTTACCGCAGGAGTTAACCGGAAGGCGCTTTCCGCTGCACACAAGTATATCATCTAGATTGTGGTGCTTTCAAAGTCTGAGTAAACATTGCTTTATCTCTGACTGTAAGGCCCATTCATCAACAGCAGTGTGTACAGTAACTCTATAGTGTCCACGGCTCCAGCGGAGAGTTCACTGGGTTTGCGGTACCTGACACTGAACCGCTAGGTCGATCAGAGAGGACGAGACCCAGCCGGGACTTAAGCCTCTCACACTAAATCCCCAACAGCTGCACTCATTCTGATGTCTCTCTCTCTCTCTCTCTCTCTCCAAATACACACACATGAAGACTCACATGCATGCACGCACTAACTTTCTTCCTCTTTTCCCTCTCTCTCTCTCTCTCACATACATGCACACACACACACACACACAGTCTATACCCAGTCACAGTCACACATCTAAACACATGCTACTCACGCTATAGGCTACATGTGAGTCTCCTGCACAGCTGTGCTTACTTTCCTGAAATCTTTCTCAGGTTCTCAGGTCTCACACATACTGTAAATGTCCTGGTCTGAGGCAGGGAGAGAGAGGGAGAGAGAGAGAGAGAGAGAGAGAGAGCTGGGGTATACTACAGTCCCTCGGCCTTTCTCCCAGTGTGTCTCGTAAACAATAGGGCCTTTAAGGGGAGGTGGTGCTAGACAGTGTGGGGAGGGGTTACGACGCAGAGTAGAAACATGTGCTCTTCAATCAAGAGGCTCTGCTGTGGTTTATAAATATCTGTACTGTAGAGCTGGATGGATGGTTCAAAGCCCTGGGCCATATGTGCTAGGCCTCTTGGCTCCAGCACAAGCACACTGGAGTCAGTGTTAGACAGTCTGCTTGGATGTGTGGCTCCAGATGGTAAACTGCAAAAACTAACAAATGTCAATTAAATTGCTAAATGCGTGATGTGTATTGGCGAATCAATCTGTAACAGTATAGCACTCCTGCAGGTCAGAGCAGCAGCCATCGGTACAGATGGGAAGAAATGGGCTGACTGACAGTGAGGAGAAGGTCTGTGATGTATTTCCTCCTGAGTGACCGGCGCTGATAGGCTTATTGGAAGAACTATCAATGCCAATAACGCTGCTAAGCTACTGCTACAGTGTCCATTTTGGTGTGTATAGGGTTAGACTGTCTCTAGGGTACAGCCTGCGGTTACTTTTCCTCAGAGCCAATGGGAAAGTGACTCTGAAAATGCCGGTGGGGGGAGGAGAGAAAGTACAGTGGCTATAAGAACCAGATATTTGTCTCTGGCCTTTTTCCCAGTTGTAAATGCCCCCTTTTGGGGGCCTCACAGTGTGTGTGCAGCTACACCAGCAAGACAGGCTCTCCGGGTCTAAAGGGGAAAATAGGAAAGGAGGTACTGGAGACACAATGCAGTCTTTATCATTTACGCACGCCTGCCTGTCAATGACAACTTCAGAAATACCAGCACTTATATCCCCTGTCACACAGTGCTGAAGACAAATAGCAAACGTGACACCACACATGGATAAATACACACAGGAGAGCACTCGTTAAAACAAGAGTTTAACTCCACATTTACAATATCTACACTTCTTTCCTTGTCCAAACTCTGTTAAATATGAATACAATGGAAACCAAAAGGCTAGCTACTGTACTTACAGTAATCATGGGTTTAGGTATGGACAGAAGAACAGTGAAAGCACAAGCCCTTTAGGCCCCTGGCAGAGTGCAGAGACATGTTGGGTGCACAATAAGGGATAATCTGACTTAGAGGTCTGTACAGCATGATACCCTGAGGGCTCAAGGGGTGACAGAGTGCAATGGGAGGCAGAAAAAAAGAAAAAAGATTTTAGTCTCCGGGGTGTGCACATCTCGACACAGGTATTTCTGTCAGATTAGCTCTGAAGAAGATACTATTCATTTCCAATCTGAGCAATACAACGTCTGTTCATAACGTGAGCAGAAAGGTCACATTAGCCGGTTAGCCTCGGTTACAGAACGACAACTGATGTTTTCAAAGTCACTTAACTTCCTGAACTTCCTGATATGATCACGCTGCAAAACAGCTTCAAAGCCCCTATGCAACTGCCCCGAGAAGTCACACGGCTACAAATGAAAACTTCTTTGTAGCATTTAGGAGCACAGGAGGACAAAGACTGCAAGAATCAAAGTGCATATTAGAAAAAAAAGGTTTAAGTATCAGGAAAGATGACATAAGGTCAAAACAAACATTTTGCAAAATTTGATTAAAGGGAAAAAGTTACATCAAATAAACTGTCAGTGAACATCACTTCCTCACACAAGATGACAGCTAGCCTTTGAAGCAACACAAAAGAGTTTGACCTTTGAATACAGTATTCTCTCATGCGCAACAGGCAAGAGAGACGCAGCAGGGGCTGTTTTGTGTAATTGTTTGATGGATTATACAGTGAGGTGTGCCTTCAGTGCACTCTCTTTACAGAACTGGGCTGATCTGTTAAGCAGAATTACAGACAAATAAAAACTTCCTCGAGTTACACAGAGGTGCAGTTAACACAATGGAAGACTCATCAGATCATGAACGCTAAACAACGCTGATCGTGAAGCTTGTAAAACCCGCTTTCAAGTGGAAATATTGTCTAAAAATTCCTCAAGTGGCACAGTGTAGTTGTGCAGCAATGTGGCTACTGCAATCATTAGCCTGATTTGAGCACAGATCCCTACAAAGGCTGTGTATTTCATTAGTGGCCTTGGGGGGTCACACAAAAAGAGGCCATCTGGTTCTCATTGTGTTATGTCCTTTAAGAGATAATTAGGAATATTACAGGGTCGGCCATGGATACAAAAACATAATTCCCCCTGAGTCCGGTGGAGTTGTTAAAAAAGCTCCCTAATGAGTCTGCTTGCATTACTTTTAAAAATGTTCTTAAGGAATCAAAGTAATCAATTTAGTGTTGAAGGAGAAAACCAATGCATGATGATATTATACAGGAAGGAAAGCAGCAGAGGAGGTTCAGGCCTGCAACTGAACTTTCTCCCAGTTTTCAATACTCTAGATAAAAACCATGTCAGTAGAAGTTCAAACATCTAATGCATTTTCTGTGCATCATATACATTAGAAACTATATCAGAACATATTTCAATATCATCTAATTCAATATAAATAAACAACAACTTCCTAAAGGTTTGTTATTTCAAAAACAAATATGTTATGTAAGATGAAATCACAGTTCCTGTTTGAAAAAAAAAAATCAATTCTGAGGGGTAAATATATCTAAAAAGAAAAGCCGCAATGCTACAAAAACGGGAAATAGTTTCTGCACGTTCCCCCCCGTGGGATCGCCTCTTTCCTCAAAAAAACTTCTTCCATGCTAGCAAGTTTCTCAACACATCCGCAAATGCCTGCTCTCACCCTTCTTTTTTAAAGAGACGGTTTCCCTTTAAGCTGTGCAGAGCAGATGGTCCATAACAACTCTCGTGGAAATACCTGAAGTCAGCATATTCCCTTCGCTGTAAGCAGGCTAATCACACATGCACAGTATCCACTGTGTTATCAAACAAACAATGCAGTGCACATACCCATACACGCCAGCGCGCGACACTTATAATCCAGTGTGGGGCTTGAATTTTTTTACCCCCACTCTAGGGGTAGAAGAGATCGCTTAAAAAAAGAAAGCATGAACATTTCTTTGTCTGGGAATTCAGGGTCAGGTGATTGCCGACAGGAATTCTGGTTGGCTAGAGAGGACTTGCAAAATGTTGGCAGCAAGCCAAGAGGCTGTCTTGCAAGCAGGGCTGGAAATTTGCTGCAAACCTCATCTTCACCCTCATATCCATAGCACAGAGTTCATTTCCATAGCTGGGGGAGGGGTCAGGAAAAGAATGGAGGTGGGAGAGAGCGAGAGAGGGAGAGGGAGAAGTCCACTGTAACACAAGGCACGTAAAAAAAAAGAGTGATCCCATTCCCGGAGAAAGTGCAAGACAGCAGGGTTTCATTCCTCCTTAAACTAACCCTTTCAGCCACCACGTCCTCTCGGAGTGACTGCTCCAGCGACATGCTCACGGCAAAAAAAACGCTCTCTGTGGCAAAAACAGGACCAACTTCAGGCTGCACTTTCTAAGTCCTCAGGAAGGGACCGCGATGCCAAAACAAATCCATCTTTGTCCAGATGAGATCAAAGCGTGTAATGAGCCAAAAAACAAAAAAAAGGGGAAGAAACAGGCACTCACAGAATTTGGATCTTGCAAAAACCCCTTAAATCTTAGTCTTGTAGAGCCACTCGTTCGAGAAAACCCACCTCCATTGGAAACCGTGAACTGCCTACTTCCCCAGTACTTTACGACATTTCACTTGTGAGACCCCAGCGTGTCCTGCTAATTTGGCAATATTTCCTCCCTCCAGACATTTTTATGGCTGCTCCCCAAGCCTCTTCCAGTGGAGAGCGGAGGGGGTGGGGAAGCAAAAGAAATGGAAAGGCCCCATCTTGTTACTATAGAAACGCCTCATTATGTAACAGCCAAAGTCGCGCTCCATCACATTGCTACCGGGAGTAATAGCTAACGTGACGAAGAAACGAGAAAAGGCGGGAAACGTCACATTTACAAGGATTTACATCATGTTGTTTTGGGAATAGTTTAGTCTGAAATGAAATCAACTGGGGGGGGTTGCCAGGTTTGGTGAGGGCTGTGAAATCATTCTGGATGCAAAGCCCAAGCAGCAATAAGGAGAATGTGTTTACCACCGCTCCACACTTACGCACTAATGCACAACACATTTCTCAGCACGTTTTTTTTTTCATACATGGATATAAAACCATTTTGCTTTCCTCAGTTTTGAGAGATCAAAAGCAGCCAGAATGATCCAAATACAAAATAAACATCAGCATTTTCATCCAGAAACCGCGACTCACGTCAAAGCAACCAAAATATGTCATGAAACCACGGTGATTCTTCATTTGCTGCTACAATAGACAAAGCAAAGCCAGGAAACTTGTGAAGCAATCGAACCAACGGCCCGCTGAAATAAATGGTACCTTCATGAGATATCAAATGACCCATCAAATACACTTGGCCATGAATACACCACGAGTCCTATCCTTAACACTGGCAGCTCTAGTCCACGACCGGCCAGCCTGTCACTCAGCAGCAACATGGCGTCCAGCCTCCGACCCTATCGGCTATCGTCCCTTGAGACAGTGGCTGGGACAGAGCTGGGGTACTCACCTCCATCTTCCACTTGGCCAGCCACTCCTCTCTGGTCCTCTTGCTAATGTAATAAGGGTCACCAGCCTGGAAGGTTACTCTGGCCATGGGCCTCTGACGAAGGCTGATCTCCCCACCAACTCCCCTTCGCAGCCTCCCTCGACCTGCCTGTTCAAAGTGGTAAAAAAAAAAAGAAACAAAAAAAAAAAAAAAAAAGTTAGCTACTGATTTTTGGAATCTTCCGTTTAAGGATTTGAGAGATTCTCAGATGAGGAAGCAACTACTTTCGCTATTTACGAAAGCTGCCAGCTCCGTCTACAGCTACTGAGACAGATTCCAGTTGGTGTTTGAGATTGAAGAGATGGGGGTGTCTAACCATGATGACTCACGTGTTGATCTGCTGCACGATGCTGTCAGCTTCTGACTGGTCAAGCAGAAAGAAGTGATGCCGCAGTATCTATCTATCTATATATACAGCACCCTGGCAACAGACTTTGTCTCAAGGTCACCAGTGCCTGATAATACGAGAACCTCCCAAGTGTATTTGATATTTCAAATCTATACGCCATTAGGTACCATTTCTTTCACAAGTCCCAAAGCCAAGTCACACTATAGGTTGGAGAACCACCGAGTTCTTCTGTACCTTGAAGAAGTGTGAGCGAAGTTTCCACTTCTGCTTCTAGTCCTGGCGTGGATTTACCTCCACTACAAGCTTTCACCATACCTTTGCTTACAGAGTGAGTTGCCAGGTTTTCTCCTATAAGAATCTGAAAATATACGGAGGGTTGCACCAAACAACAAGTTCACTTGTTAGTACCCCTGCCCCCTCAAACCCCATCACCATCACTAAGTGAGTAGACAGGAAAGGCCATCGGAAAGTAATTGCCGTAACAACACTAGCTCACTTGACACTCGCCCTGTGGACGGTCGCTCTTTGACAGCGTGTGATGTAACGTGATGGGAGTCGGAGAAGTCAGGTGTCACATTCACTCCCCTGGTAGAAATACTGTCCTTTGTCAAATCAACAATGTACTTTTGATGTGGTTCGACTGGCAGCACGGCCATCTTTCATGTCGGCAAGCATGGGGTTTGCAGTTGGGAGACAGGAAAGGTAATTCATCCCAAGAGGAAGCTATAGTCCTCGCCAGCGTGAATGACACCTCTAAGACTCACATCGGCCAAGGGAACAAAGACACAACAGAGCAGAAATCTTACCTCGGTCTTGACTGCATCACCCCCATCCTCTTCCTTGTGCTCCACATCTAGAGGGAAGACAGCGACACAATGGATGGCCTGAATCATTCATAGGAGACTGGAGAGGCAGCAGATCACAGTAACCTTTGCCACATCAATTACCCTGATATCAGTGTTAACCCGGAGAGGTCTCTCGTTCATCAATAAACCATATGACACATCTATTATACAAAATGGTCAAGCTCTGCCTTCACGCCACCCGTTTAGCTGTGTGTTTGATTGAATTAAGGTTAAATAGGTGTATAAAATAAACCCTTCTTCTTCTACTGAGAGAAGCTAGCTAGGGAAACTCCTTATGTATGCTTAGAGTTCAAACTCCTCTTGATCATAGGGGATTTCGGATCACGGGAGCTCGTGCACTCAGGTGCCATATGAGGGTTTGATGCAACCCAGAAGGTTTGGAGCGGCTGCCCAGTTTATGATGAGTGTGGAGAGGGGCCAGGTTTACTTTGGCAAATGTCACACTTCTGACCTTATATCCCCCCTTCAGGAGAGCCACAGCTGGATGCTATTAGCATGGCCCCTCCCACACCCTTGACACTGAGCAGTAAAGGCAACAAAATACTGCTTCACTTGTGTGACTTTGCGGGGCCACATATAATCTCCACGGCAATCTCCAAAGCCTCAATGGGATCAAGATATGAGCCTTTTCTTGATACAGTCTTTTGGATTATGTAGATCCGATGTTGGACAGTTGAGAGGCGCAGAAACTGGTATTTTCCTCTGCTACTGGCAACAACAAATGGTGGCAATGGCTGCAAAATCTCGAAGGCTATCAACGCCCTTTTTGTGAGAAAAATGTCTTGCACACATTTTAAATATATGATTTTAGATAATTTAATAAACCACCTAAAAGGGGGAAAAAAAACAACTGATGCCCACAGGTCGTTATGTGTTAGGGACCATAAATTACATACGCTTCACATATCAGGAAGCTGCAAAACCCCAAGCTAGTGGTGTAGCAATCCCATCAGAAATAGCTCAGAAAATATTCCAGCCTCTACTGAAATGCGCCCCGAAACCACAGTCTAATAAAAAGTCTCTAACACAATAAAAACTGTAAAGTTGGGATTTCCCATTAACTTGGCCACGACTTAAGATCCTGAGGTCTATAACAACAAGGGCATGTTATTCATTCTTAAACAGCATTGTTTTCCTGTGTTCAGCAGAGCAGAGAGAGGTTAGCCAGGGAGCATGGACACAGCCCAACTGAAACACTAGGACGGCAGTCAGAATTCATGATTCATGAAAAGATTTCACCCACGGCGGCAGCAGGAAAATAGATAAGGGGGCCAAAATCAGCTCCATCACAGAAGCCTGAACCAACACCTATGGTATTGCTTTCACAGAGTCGCAGTGTTTAATTCGAATGTAAGCAAGTGCTTCTAACATCGCGTGAGCTCGGCGATACGACACCGCCGGAGTATATACAACCCATCCGGGCAGCTGTGCCCTGAATTAGCACGATGAGACAGCCTGAGTAAACATGCTTATCTGCCGAGTCGTATCTCCAAACACTGTTCTAACACTTGAGTCCTGAGAGGCAACTTTTGATAGCATGTTTTTTCTGCACAGCCAACCCTGGCTTGTCGCTGAAGTACGCTACAGTCCCGTCCAAACAATAGTGCGCTCTCTTAGCAGCCTCTCCAAGTGTGCTCCATGTGTAGCCTCGCCCAGTCTTTCTCTCCTCCCTCTCTCTTTTTTCCATGCCTCTCTCCTGGTCCCCCCCTTCCTCATTGGGAATAAGTGACTACATAACAAATCGGTGAGGCAGTGTGGACTGCCAAGGTCATTGGGTTTGTGAGGGGAGCTGGCTAACGTTGCCCACAGAGAGTATACCTTGCCAGTTTGAGTGTGTTCCAGCTCTCGTATTGCTAGTGCTCAGTTCCACTCCAGCCGGAGCTCAAATCCTTCCTGTGCCCTCCAGATGGATAGCAGAAACCCTGTTTAGCTGGCTATCGATCCGCCATACTACCCCCAGTTCATCTCCTCTCTCTGAGACAAATATACCAGCACTTTCTCTTTTCAAACTCTGTTAGTTACAGGATTAATACCTCACTGCGTGTGTGTTTTTGTTCATATTTGCTGTACACATTTGGTAAATCTTGAGACTATTTTTAGGCATTTTTACCTTTACTGCATGGTTAACAGTAGAGAGACAGGAAAGATTGAAAAAGAGATGGCATGTGACAAAAGTCTTGGGTTGGATTTGAACCCACAACATCGCGGTTACGATGTCGGTTCACACCTTAGACCACTGAGTGACCAGGACGGCCCAGAGCTTGGTAAATCTAGACATCTGTTACAGTGAGATCTGAGAAACTGCAAGTGAGGTCAGGGGTTAAAATGGAAATCCGCCAGATTATCATTTTTTTTCTTCAGATTTTGGCGACATCAATCACTTAATGGCGACATTCAGTGCTAAGTGCTCCTTTTGCGCCGCTCTTCCCACAGATCACTTATCAGCACTCAACGTCTTTTTCCTCGGATTTCCTGTTGATGAAGTTTGAGTTTCTGTAGGTGGCGCAATTTTTTTTCTCAGCCGCGTTCAGCCACGCTGGCTATCGCTGCTCGTGCTAACTACCCAGTTCAAGCTAACAAACCGCTGTTGCCGCTGCCAGAAACATGAAACGTATCACTTCCTGTGCACCGGAGGATTTTTCCCAGGAAAGTCCTACCTGACACCGGGGTGGGTTTGGACCAGCAGATGTGGAAAACCTTTCACGAACCGGATAGAGGTTGAATCGTTATTGTGTAATATCAACAGAGAGTAGCAAAACGGGAATTTATTTTGATGAAAATGTTACAGATGTTACTTTAATTTACTAATCTGCGTGAACATACGGCAGATGAATGGCGAGTGCCTCTTTTTTTCTGTGTGTGTGTGTGTGAGAGAGAGAGAGAGAGAGAGAGAGAGAGCGAGCATCAGAGCACAGATCAGGTGAAATACAGAGTGCAGACTCAGTGTGTAAGAGCTCTGGGCACGACGCCATCCACCTGGCATGGCCCC
>CABFOQ010024410.1:0-21398 GCA_900660455.1 Gephyroberyx darwinii
CAGATCAAAATAATGATTCTGTCACCGCTTTTTTTTGGCTTTCGGTTGCTTTGAGAAATCGGTGAGTCATGGATGAGCGTTCCCCCTCAGCAGGGCATCAAAATGTTAGCAGAGCAAAGGGAAAATGGCACTCCGAAAGACAACTGCTGCAGCTTAAATGTTTTGAAATGAAAGTAAATGCTAGATTGTTTTGTGGAAAATGTCAGCCGTCTCCTGCGCGTTTACATTCTCTCTGTGAATTTCTCTCAAAGGGCTTGATGTTTTGTCAGGTAGAAAGGCCAATGATAGCGTACTGAGACCTGCACCCACCAGGGGGCATGCTCTTGTACCTAGCGCTCAATCTGGTGAAGTGGAAATACCTCACTGAGGGATAAAGTGAAGGAGAGAGCAGACAAGCTAACAAGTTATTCTCTTCCTCTTCCTCTGTCACGTCTTCCTCTCTCTCATCAACAAAAGAAGGGATTAAACAATTATGATAAGATATGATAAAAGACAGATACTGACATGTTTTCCCTGTGTCTCTAACCCCCCACCCCACCCACAGGTCACTCCATCCTCGAAGATTGTGGGTGACTTGGCCCAGTTCATGGTGCATAACAACCTGACTAGGGCCGAGGTGGAGGAGAGGGCGGACGAGCTTTCCTTCCCCCTGTCTGTGGTCGAGTTCCTGCAGGGATACATCGGGATACCGCATGGAGGATTCCCCGAGCCACTCAGGTCCAAGGTACTGAAGTTCATATACACACACAAATATATGCAAACAGAAAAAATGTCCTCCTCTGTCTGTGGGCAAGTTCATACAGGGATTTATGATGACTCCCCATTGAGGATTCCCTGAACTGCAAGTTCAACTGCAATCACCATCTGCCTGTATTAAAACTTCTCAGTGCAATCTGTGCTGTGCAAAGTCTAGAGGTTAATACAAAGCACCAAGGACAAATGTAAGATAAACAAATACACAATCTGCACACACACACACACACACACACACTGCATGGAGGGTTCCCTGGACCACGATAGACCAACCTACTATGGTACCATACACACTCGCATACACAGTGGAAAGTATATACATACATGTACACACGAGGTCTTTCCTGTGAGGACGATAGGTGTTCAACAATAATAGATACCGCTTCTTTTGCTTGTAAGTCGAGACTGCTTTTGGTTTTCACACCGTATATATCACCATCTGAGAACAAAATGGGTCCTAACTTGTAAAAAAAAAAAAAGTCATCCACTGCACAGTATGGTGCAGACCAGACAAGATAGGACTCTCTCTGAAGGGCCCCCTCCCATGAGATTTCTCTCTCTTTTCCCCCACTAGCAGCATCTGGTACCGACTCAACACTGAGACTGAGAGTAGTGTCTCAACCTAAATCAAAAGTTGTGTATTTGGTTCCATACAGACCTCTTTACCACCATCCCATAAAGCTCTCCTTGGTCTGTTAAACTGCCAGGGTTAGCGCTTCTGTTCCCTGTGTAGCTCAATGGGTAGAACATGGCACTAACATTGCCAGGGTTAGGGGTTTCCCACTGGGGCCACCCATGTTAAAAACGTCATGGTCCTGAAGAATGCTTCAGATAAAAGCATCCACCAATTGGCATCCAGACGGTGATGTTATGTTACGTTATGAAAACACCATTTACCATTTAGACCACGAAAACAAAAGAAGAAAAGAAGAAAACTTTGAGAGAATTTTGTACACACAAGCTTATGCAACACACACATGCACCACAAACACACACACACACACCACAAGCACATCCAGGAGAGCACGTGTAAAGGCACACGTGAATGCACAAGTGCATGTACACACACACACACACACACACACACACACCACAAACGCGCACATACATACACACCCACATTTTTTGCTTGGTTAGACCTGACAGTTGTGTCCCCAGATGGAGCTTGAAAGTGGTGAAGAAAACCGTGAGATCGCTGTTTCCTCTCATTTCCTCTCTTTCTTTCTTTACCTCTGTCAACTTCTTTGTCTGTGCCTCTCACGCCTGGGAAGATCAAGAGAAAGACACCCATGCACAGCAGCCAAGTGTGTGTGCGCACGCGCGCGTGTACAGCTCACACCCGTTTGAAGCGAGCGTCGCTTCCACGCGCCACCTGCATCAAACCTCCTCCTCGTTCCCATGCACACAAAATTTAGGCATGAAGATAAATGTATCATACTCACAGAAACCGACTGACATATCAACACTACCCCGCAAAAACCTTTTCAAGTCCGATTTTAGAAAATTGAGCGAAACTGGTGGATTTTCCCCCATTGACGCCCATGGATGTTGGACATTTTATAATGCATTATCAGTGGCTGGCAGCCTGGTCTCAGAGACATGAAATATTTGTTACGGGACCCTGTCCACTGTCCATTAGAGTAACAGTACAAGAAAAGCAAAATTAAACATGAGGTTTCCACAAGACACTCATCATATCAGCATGTGTGCATGAGATTTGTGTGCGCGTGTACGTATGCTCATAAGCATCCTTTCGGGAGCCTGAGAGTGGGAAGAAGCTTGGATGGAAGCTGCAATAACATGAATAAAAGGTTATTAATCATCTCCCACTCTTAATGAGCAGCAGCAGTAGGATTTCATTTGGCTGAAGGCCATTTTTTCCTCCTGTCAATTTTCTCTTATTTCAGCTTTCTGTCCTCTAGTCAACAAAGGGAGTGATTTCTGCTGATGAAGGCTGCCATCTTCCCTCATCACACATTAATGTTGTCAATTTTTTTTTTTTTGCAATTGAGCTCTTTCATCAGCTTACCATTGTGCCATGCAGATTAGAAGAGTTGCATTCTCACCTCTCCGCCTTGTCTTTAGCGTGGTACGGTGCTTTTTAGATGATGCTAAGCCAGTTTGTACTAGTCATAACGCATGCACCGCGTGCCAAAGCCTTAGCCCGCATTATAGTGTTCTAAATAAATCCTAAACACACAGAAGTAAAACTGCTGCCAATTTCTCTTTGCACTGCAGTAGAGTGATCAAAGCGCTTGTTAGCCCAAAAAGTCAGAGTTTTCCTTTAAATCTCCCCCTGAAGACATCCACGCTATGACAGCAGTGACAGAGGGTACAGGGGGGACAATCCAGGCTTCATATTCAGTGCAGAGACACCAAGAGTCTTTATCATGTAGAGCCTGCTGTAGAACTAATTCTGTCTCCCTCCCCGATTCAGTAAAATTCAAAGTGCTTCATTTTTAGAAGACAATTCCCGTTTTCCTTCCAGAAAGGTTTTGTGTGTGCCTTTTGTTTGCATGCAAAACAACAAGTTTGACAAATCTTTGTGAGGTAAATTCATAATACGCATCATAGCAAGTAGTGTTAAACTAATTTGTTGTAGTTTAATTTTAACAATTTATAACAATAACTATATGGTGATAGAAGCACTATAATAGTCTTTTTTTGTGTGTGTGGCTACTTTTGCATGCAAGGCATATGAGATTGAGTTCGATTTTGTTTTAAAGAAGCTCTCATGTCATTAGCTTGTTACTTATTGACTCTACTTAGAGCATTTTTTGCATGCAAGCACATGCGCACATACACACAATTACATTTTTGGTATGCAAGGAAGAGCCATAGCCACGTCTCTGTGTGCAGTAATTTACAGTTACTTCTGCATGTTAGCATCATGGAATGAACTAATGTTTCTTTAATAAGCTTTGGTGGCATCAATTAGTTAGCAAGCATAGTCGCATGCTCCATCTCTCTCGCACACTCTCATTACTTACATCGAGAGTCACATGCACACAAGTTCTTTGCATGCAAGAAGAAAACTTTCCAAAACACACAATGGTAATTGAGGCGTTTCCTGGTTTTTGGTCTGTCACGCTCCGTTGACTTCTGGTGTGGGCAGACAGAGAGAGAGAGGAAGAAAGAGAGAGGGGTGAAGGAGTGAGAAGAGGAGGAGAGGGAGAACAAGGCAAGAGGAGATGGAGGAAAGGGGAAAAGGGAGGCTGGCGGTGATTCTGAGAAACAGGAAGATTATTGTTAACAATACAGCACAGGTTGACGGGCTTCTCCTTGGAGCACAGCACATGAAAAGAGAGGAAGAGCATTTCACTGACAAAGCAAATGAGAGAGAGTGGGAGTGCCACGGTGAGGGGTTTAAGAGAAAAGAGGAGAGAGAGCAAATAACCTTGGAGGAGGTGTTTGTCTTTCTTCCCTTTAGTAATGAAGACGCACGCACACACTCTCGCTCGCTCTCTCCTCCTCTCTCTCTCTCTCACACACACTCACCCAATCAAGCAGTTTAGGTGGAAGACACCCTCAGCAGACACAATCATAATAAGCAGAGACTCCGATGAGCCTGGCGTCTTTGAAGTGTCTCTCTCTCTCACACACACACAGATGAGGCAGCTATCTTTGAACTGTTACCTCTGTGACTAATAGCATTGCACTGGGTCCTTTGTCTGGAGATCCCTGCAAGCCATACACATGTACATCAGGGTTAGTGTTACACACAGCTATTCTATTAACTTATTGTTATTATATATATATATATTTCCAGACACATTACCTGAAGCTGTTAAACACTTGCTTAAATAGGCTAATTGTATGAAGATACTTCCAAGACCTACACTCTCTCTCTCCGCAGACTATAGGGAGCTCAAGCAGAAGTTAACCAAGACCGCCCACTGGTTTACTAGCGGCTAGGTAGCTAGCGCGATTTAACATGGACACAGGTTAAGCCTGTATTTACAGTGGAGTAATATGGAACAACAAAGAGGCCGTTGCCATAGGAGCTATCGACCAATCAGAGGGCAAGATTCAACCTACTCGTTTTATAACTAACAATTAACCTCTCACACACACACACCAATTACAAGATGACTATTATAGTGCTTCTGACAAGTGGAATCAATGAATTTAAACTGTTAAAAATGAAACTTCCCATGACTTTGTAGGTCACATTAAAACATAATGATAAAATAATAAAATAAATAGTTAAATAGGATATGTCATGTGTTGACTCCCTCTCAATACTAGCAAAAATTATTAACATTCTGCCCTCTATTGGCTTAGAAGGTGAACAGCACACAGGACGTTGCTCAGAAGTTAGGAAGACCGCAGGGCCCAATCTAAGAAAAAACTCGAGAACCCCAAAAACTTGAAAGCTTGCTTCATTTTGAGGTACTGGTAAAAAATGAACCTATCACCAACAAGACTGCCTAGCACTACTGTAACTGCCTGAAAATAAAAGTGAAACAGGAGTAATTCTTCAAGGAAACAGCCTTTAGCTGTAATGGCTGTTTTGACATAATGCCTTCACCAGATATTATTAGCATCCTCAGATCGATTGTCTCTTCAAGTTGTTAGACATACCAGCAACAGCGTGGGCAGTTAAAATGTCTTATCATTAGTAGGTGCAGCCAGTGGCTCTCCTTCACTACCACACAGCCTCCACCTTGAGTCTTTCTCTCTTTTTTCCCTCCAAATATTTCTTCTCTCTCTGGTCCTAAGGTGGAGCTCGGGTGCACCAACGGGTCAAGATGGGTGAACATGAAACATTAACTTCCAGCGCCACAGTGACTTATTTTGTGCACGTGCTGGTGTATGTTCGAGTCGACGGTACTTAATTTGACGGAAAGGGCAAGAGATAAATTAAGAATGAGAGAGAGATGTGGAGGGAACATGAAAAGACATCAATGTAGACGTTGACGTAACAGCGGCGCCACTTTTCTGCAGATACTTGCATTGCATAAAGTTCTGATATGCTCTCTGACTGTCTCTCCACTCGTTCTTTTTTCCTCCCCCACTATTACTCCTCCTCCTCCTTCCCCTCCCTCCCAGACTCTCGCCTGCACCTCCTCCTGTGTGCTTTGACAGAACGTATCTTTTATTTAGGCATATAGTTTCCCCTGTGAAGATTTTACCAGCACTTTATACATGCTGCACATGTCAGGGTCTCATGGGGATGTTACGAGTGAAAAACACCGGGAAGGAAACGGCAAGACTATGACTATTAATAAAATGTTTTAGTAATCTCTCTGTCACTGACGGTCTCTCTGTTTTTTGTCCTTCACACTCTTCCTCCATCATCCTCCCTCTTCCCTCTCTGTACTCCTCTTTTCTCTTCCTCTCCCTTCTCTATCCATCACCCACTCCCAGGTCCTGAAGTCACTTCCCCGTGTTGAGGGCCGTCCCGGGGCCACTCTACCCGCCATGGACTTCAAGGCCCTGGAGGAGGGGCTCCGCGCGGCGCACGGTGATGACATCACCCCCGAGGACGTGATGTCAGCAGCCATGTACCCCAAGGTGTTCCAGGAGTTCAAAGAATTCACTTGTGAGTGAGCAAAAGCAGATCACCCAACGTGGAGAGGCTCATTGATCTTTGTGTTCAGTTTCAAAATCACCTCGCTTTGACCAGCTGACAAGTTGACAAGTAATTTATAAACCCTGGCCCTAAAATGGCCACAAAGAGGCATATCCTGACCTCTCCAAAATCCAGATCTCAAACTAGTTCTCACATACCCCGATGAAGTCAAGGAGTTCCCAGATATGGGTTTGAGAAATAATTTATTCAAACTGATACATAGACGCACAATACATGTAAAATATCAAACAAATCTTTATTTTTGTGCATTGTCATCCACAAGACCTGGAGGATCCTCATCACCAAACATCTCTCAAGACTTTCTTTTCTTTCTCTCTAGCTAACTTTGGCCCGGTGGACTGCCTCAACACCAGGCTGTTCCTGGATGGACCCAAGATCGCGGAGGAGTTTGAGGTACTGAACCATAATGCTCTTGACATGTGGGTCCATTGTTGCCTCAATAGGAGGTCATACCTCTGACCGGTGTGCATTTTTTAGTCCCAACATATACTGAACTCATGAGCCATAGGAAGCTGAGGTTTGGTTTAGTTTCCCTTTTTTGCTAAAGAGTTTTTTAATTATACCATAAATCATGTCTGAAGATGAGAAGAGAAGGCTCTTCTTCATATTGTTCAGAAAACCACTACAGGTTTTGTACAGTCCCTCATATTAATGGTCTTGCGAGCTAAAAATGCTTTCAAAACACTGTAAAAATGCAGAGTACTTCTTTCTGAAAACAAGAAGAGGATTGTGAAAACTCACAGCTAATATGCATGGTCATAGTTGACATGATTTGTAGAAAGTTATTTTCTCATTGCTGCAAATTGCTTGAAGTTTGATAATGCCGAGTTACAGAGAAGTGAAGAGTGGAAGTGTTGTGGCAATAACGCAGTGGGGAAGACAGAGATTTCATTTTGCCAGATGATATATCTGTGAAATGCACTGAGAGCCAATATCCCAGAACAGAAAAAACAAGAAACAATATTCTAAAGCTTCTACTGTTCTCGTGTATTGTCCCACTGTGAAGGAGTTGAACATGACTGGTTAATATCGTCAAATTAAACAAATGAGGTGTATTGCTTTGGACCTCCAAATAGTTTGCCTGCTTAGTGAGGGGATATAATAATTGGCTATCCGTTACAAAGACACTTACAGCCAGCTTGAAATCGAAATGCCGATTAGGAAAAACCATTGTCTGTCCAAAAAGCTATAGAAGCAGAAAGAGGAGACTGAAAACCAGTTTGAACACACGTTAACATCGCAGTACAGTCAGCAGAAATATCCCTGGAGACATCTATTATGCTGATGGAGTCTCTGAAAAAGTTTGTCCATAAAAATCTGAATGATGGTCACAGAGTTGATCCAAAAAACGACAGCAAAAACATTTTCATGATTAGATTGACAGCAGGAACCGCTTTGCTGAGTGGGACTGAAACCAAAGTGACCATTGAAGTCCAAAGAGACGACTGAAGTCCAAAGTGATTGTTGAAGCTACTGACGGTGAACAGATTTCAGGATTTGAGGCAGATCAGAGAAATTTGGCTTCTGGATATGACTAGAGCAGTTGGAAGAGTCTGTCACTCTATACGCCACGATGTTTCCAGAGATATTCAATACATTTGAACTTCTTAAAGGATGGGGAGAAATCTTTACACACACAGTCAATGCAGTCATGCAGAAGACATAACATTGTGAAATATGACTTTGAGATGTATGAAAGAAAAAACGTTGGTAGGGCAACCGCATTACCTCAGTGTCTTTGGCCTTCTGCTGAAATATAAACGTATCATTTCAGTTCATACATTGAATATTTGAGCTTTTTGAAATGTGCTTAAAGTGAAAAGTCCATGACCAATTCTTACCCTTTCTTATACAAAATTCAAGAATTTTGTAAAGCTTCTTTTCCAAACAGAAAAACAAAATAAAATGTCCATGGTGTTTAAAAAAATCCACTTTTTGAAAGACACCGTACACACAGTGTTGCATTCAAGGAACTGTTTTTGTTACATAGGCTGCTACAGGGCCAGTTGAGTCATCACTCCATTATTCCCTATGCTTTCATTTCTCTTCATTATTTCATTATCATAACCTAAATGGATAGCCTTTTTGAATGCTTTTTTTATGGATTGATGCAGTTTGAATTTGTAAGAATAGATTAAATGAAACCTATGTTCCATTCAGCCACTTATTATATATCAGATTGAATGTTTAGAGGCTTCTTGTCTAGGCTCTGCATCTTGCTCAGTCATCTTTCTACCAACATTATTATTAGCAATAACAATCTCAGTAACAATCATGATTAATTATACTTCCTCTTTACCCTATACACCCTGTGTCTTTCTCTCTTTCAACTCTGAGTAACACACATACAGCGATTTAACTGACAGTGATCTAAAGCTGCCAAAGGCAACCGTGTTTAATTACTGCTTCATTTCAATGCAGCAAAGTTGTTCCAGGCTGGCTGGTGGTAATTGATTTTACATTACCAGGGAGTTCACTGACAGGGAGAGTCCCACCACTTTGCTGCTGTCTTATTGCCAATGAGTCAGGAGCCGTGTTGCTGATCAAGTATTGACCCCAAGGAGGGAATATCCCCCTCTTATCAATCATGCCTGAGTGCACGTTGTTAGATATAATTCCATAAGTTTGATCTTGAGACCCAAAGTGGACCACAGAATGATTAAAATGAATCTCTGAAATTGTCAGGTCCAAAACGGCCAAAGCCACCAACGTCTCCCTAATAATTTAATTTGGTTTGGCAGCTACTGGCTGTCTTGTTGTCATGCCCTATTCAACTCAAACTCAGGGTCATGACAAAGTTCTTAAAATTCAATAGCCAAACAAAACCCTTTGGAAGCCTCTGTTGTCGAGGGATAGGTCTGGGAGATCAGGAGCTTTAACATCCATCTCCAAACGTGCTTGTGGCAACATTGGCTTTTCTTGCAGTCAAATTGATTTTCCAACTGTCCCCTCTTTTAAATTGGAAACCATGTACTTAACCTGTTTCATCTTTCAAAGTGACACACTTGACATTTTATTTCGTTCCTAAGTGACAAACTTGTAATTCAAACATCTCTACTTTCCAAATGCAAAACCGTGTCTGTCTTTTGCTCTTCCTCCCGCCTGTGTTCACTTTCCCTTGCGACTGTTTATCTCGTCTCCAATCCGTCAGAACTGTTGTCATTTTTAGAACATTCAGACACCGGAGTTCTGCTCGTCATCAATCATCGCCACGGAAACAATAGCACGTTCTGCTGTCTGCTGTCGTGACAATGGCTAGTCCCACCAGATCAGGCTGGATTAGGAGTCTGACACGAGACAAGAGGCGGGACAAAAACATTTCAAAATAGATACCTGTGAGATGCAACGTGAGCTTTCTTCTGGCTCTTTGGTTACCGCCTGCTCTGTTGAAAAGAAACTCCTGTAGTAGGATTGATTGATCTCACTATTGCTACCGTCTCATTTGATTCCTTTTTCGTTTGCCATAGTTGTGATGTTGTGATGTTCATGAAAGAAGGCTCATGTCAAGTGTGTTACTCAAATGTACAGGGTAGACGCTGTTTTGCAGGTTGATTCATTGTGATTAAGGCCCAGGCACTTCAAAAAAGTAGTACGTACTACATTTTGCCTTTCAATCAAAGTAGTTGGTGATATTGCAATATTAACCTCTGGAAAGTAATTACCTTATAGTAGCTTTGCTTTCCCACAATCAAAATGTGGCACTCCATACTTGTATTGCATCAGTGTCCTACAGAAACCTCACGTCTCAGAACTTTTTTTTGTAATTGATAGCTGGTATTATCTCATGTGACATGCAAATGACTTGGCAAACAAGCACCTTGATCAATGATGCATTGAAAATGTTAAAAAGTAGATGGGTATCAGTGAGGAAAATTGAGTTTCCTCAAGTCCTGCCAAGTTAGATTTTAGGAGGTATGATATGAAATGAGATATTTGAGCAGGGCACACATGACAGTTTGATGGGGGTGTTAAAAATGTAGAGGCAGGTTGATTGAGTTCCCAGTGAGTGACAGTTGCTGTACACTTTGAGACACATTTCAGGGCACAAAACATGTAGTATAGTATATATATATATATATATAGTATATACCTACCTCCTGGTCATATTTTCCCCCACTTCCTCATGTGCCACTAGAGTACAACCAAAATTATTTCATTAGGTTTATTTTTACAATGCACATGTGCAACATTTGTGTAAATGTGCAGTATTGGTCAGCTGGCTAATTTCCAATTCTATTCCCTGTGTTTGATAGATTATTGGCTCCCTTGCATTTTATGCTGATAATGTACAATATCTTCAGAAATAATTGGAAATTGAAACTAATTTCGGTCTTCACATGTTCATGTTTTATTTAACAGCAATAGTATTAACACATATTTTAAAAATCATATTGCTTCAAAATTGGTTGTGGCCATGGTTATTGTCATCCTTTTCATGAACTGTAAACTGTACTGTAAATCAATAGAGCACAATAGAATGTAAAAGACAATGAGCACCTGACATACAACTATACAGAGCAACCAAGCAAACAGACAAGCAAAAAAACAGAATAAAAAGCTAATAGCTTTGGTTCGCTATGTAACAATTTATAGAAAGATTATGTATTGATCCCTGGGGGGAAATTCTGGGGTTGCAGCAGCGTAACAAAAACATAATATAAAAATATAAATACAAAGCCTAAGAGTACACTAGAATACATGATAGACATGAAGTAGAACAGGATGTACAGCGGATGGATGGCATAGTTACATATATACATGCAAGAAGGAGGACTGAGAAGAGCAGCTTGTAAATGAATGGGTGGGACAGATAGGCTAGACAGATAGAGTGAATGAATGGCAATAGTGTAGGGTGATAAGTGGCCCTTTTTACACGGAGCCTCTGTGTGGCTGGCCCGTTCCAGCTTGTAGTCCAGGTGATTTTGTTTCAACAGGATTTTGAATGAGAGTAAAGAGTTGTTTTTCTGTTTAGAAGATGAGTGAGACAAAAGAAAATACTGTCTTTTGTGTTTTTCATTCTGAGCTTTTATTGATCTCCATTGTAAACCAACAGTGACGACGGTAAAAGAGACCAACTGTTCACAACAGATCACTGTCCCAATACTTCTACAGCAACATTATTAACTGTTTATTTGAAACAAAAGCTCCTCATGAGATCTAGGCAGCTAGTGTCCAACACACACACAGCGGAAATCATGATCAAAGCATATTTAAGCACCAAATCTTTTGAGCGCTGAGCTAGATTTAAAGCTCCATGTTGTTGTTGTGGGTAAGATATAAAGCCTTTCGCAGTAATCATTTGAAATTGCATCGCACTTAATTCTAAGCCCATCACAAATCCAATACGAGAACCATTTCAAAAAAGAAAGTCGCCTGTTTGTCTTGTGACACAACCACTACGAGGTCTTATCAACCTTCAAACGGTGCTCTAGGAATGTATTTGTCTTCCTGGAGAGTGCTAAGGATAACTTCATGTTTTTTAAGTTCAGACATTCAAATTTTCTTACCAAAATGGCAGGGTGTGGCTTTAAGTCAGATTGGCACAAGGTATTTTGCATTCTCCTGTAAAGTTGGCTAAAACCTACTGAGGCTCCTCAGATTGGTTTTCAAGAGCAATTAACTACACTGTGAAATGGCATCTGAAGTCTCTCCAGAGTGCCGTCACACACACACAACTCTACAGTTAAGACGGTGGTGGGCTGTTAGCTAGTCCCTCCAGCTGAACAGAGTTTGGAGAACTAAGTCACGGTATTATTTCCCGAGCCACAGACAGTTCTGACTGTCTGTCATTCACCCACACACACACACATATATACAATAATATACACAAACAGCAGAGAAACATTGACCTGTTTGTTATGCACTGATGACTCATTATGGTATTAATCATGTTTGACAGAATTAGAAACATAGTCTCTCAGACACATGCATGCACTCACACAGACAGTCAGTGCTAATGCACTTGGACGTCAACACACGGAGCTCTACACCACCACAATGAGCTCATTACTCTGTGACAGGCGATGTAAGGCATTAATAAGGTCATGTCACAGCAAACACATGATAGGGAGCTTGATGTGGAACTGGATGTACAATGTCCAACTTCCAATTATTATTATTTGCTTTACTATTTTACTTAATTGAAAGTTTACCATATCCTACTGTACATCCAGTTGTGGTACAGTGAGCTGATGTCTGTCTTCATAGCTTAGTGTTTCAGCTTGGCTTGCTATAGGTCCATAATCAAAACCTTCTGCCTCATCATTTTTGCTGTATTGCAGATGAATCATCGGGGAAAAAACCTACTTTTACTTAACCGTGCACACTGTCATGCTTATGCTTTCAAGTGTGTGCGATCGTATAAAAAATATATATATATGTATAAAATGGTTTACACAAAATCATCTTCAAACGAGCCACAAAGCTTGCAGGAGGCATATATCTTTGACGGGAACACTTGTGGGGAAATGTGGAAGCCACGCAGTGGGAAGAGGGGAGACAGTTTTGTACTTTTGCAAAGACTTGCCGAGAGCCTGACAAAACAGTACAAGCAGGAGTGGTGATAGGAGGAGGGAGAGGGAGACATGGAGGGTGGGAGAAACAGGGAGGGATGGCGTTGGAGTGCCAGAAAGAAAGCAAAAATATGCAAAGAAAGAGGGTTTTAGTACCAGAAATAGAGTGAGGGAGATAGATGAAGAGTCTGAGCACCCAAGAGAGAGAGAGAGAGAACGGGAGAGAGAGGTAGAAAGAAATTGAGATCAATACATACCTACAGCAGTGTATATTTTTGTCTTTGCACCAAGACTGACTTTGGAATATCAATGGATACTCAGCAGCTGAGATGGCAGTGGGGGAGGGAGGGAGAGATAAACAAAAGGGATGAAAGAAGGGGAAGGGTCGAGGGAAAGAGGTGGATAGACACAGGAGAGGAAAGAAAAAGGCAGAGAGAGAGGGAGGGAGGAAACTAATCACGGCTAGACACAGAGCCAGAGAAATGGCCACGGAAATAGGCAGCAAAATAACAATACAAAATGGAAAGCTGCGACACATGGGAGGACTGACACAGAGAAAGATTGAGAGCCAGAAAGAGGAGGTCAGACAAACAGAAAGATAGAAAAAATGAGCTTCAGACCCGAGGAGCGAGAGAGTTGAGAATGGGCGTGAGATAAATGAAGAAGTACAGTGGCCGGCGCCAAGGGAAAGACTAGCAAGACAGAACACGGCAGTGACCGGAATTGATATGAGGAGGAAACAGCCTGTCTGGTGTTGATACAGAGAGAGAGTAATGTCTTCTTCCTACAACACACCTACAGGTGGCAGGTAAAGACCCAAAGTATAAAGACAAACAAAAGGCTGGAAAAGTATGTTTTACCCCCCCTTCCATCTCCAGTCTGTTATCCTGTCTGTCTTTCTCCTCGTCTCTATTGTCATTCTGTCTGTATCACCTTTGATATGAGAATTGATGTGTTAGCTAAACAGCCTGAGACATTCATGTCTTTAATACTCTGAGGTTGCAGGTAAAGCTGCAGAGTGCCTACACGTACAGTCAGTATAGTCTGTGTATATATATATATATAAATATATATATATATATATAACAATAGTCTGATATTGCCGTTTCTTGACCAGTAATGTTTTTTTATATTCACTTTAACTATGTAACTGATGTTGAGTGTACATTTATATTATGTAATGTTGGTGGTGTTATTTATGAGAACTCATTAAGGAGGGAATTTGGTTTGCAGACAGGGTTTTATTTAACAACACAACTAACTACAACACCATACAGGGAATCTCTAACTTGATGTAGTGCAATAAAAAGTCATGTGTCAGTTCAGTGCTCTAAAGCAACGCCCAAAGGGCATCAACACAAAAGTACCCAGTAAAAAGGAACCAAGTATAGACCGGTTTTGGCCTACCTCACCACACGCCTCACACCAGTAACCATGCTGGCTATTTTCATCAGCTTCCTCAGGCTGTCTTTGTTGCCAAACTGCAGTCAATTGATGGCTGTTTTGAATTGTGTAATTATATGTCAGCTTTCAAAATGTTCCTTCATGACTTTCCTGGTCCCGATTTCTGTACAAACCAGTGTGTTACATTTTCTAAATCATGCTAGGAAATTGTAGTCACCTATATTTACTCCTTTCAATTGATGGCTTGTCAGCCTTCTCTTAGACCCAAAAACTCTTTTGGCCTTTCGAGTATAAAGCTTAAGCTGCTAAACAAGACTATGAGCCACTACATTCAGTTTTCTAATCAAATGTAATCTAATCTCTCTCTCCCCTCTTCCATTTTCACTCCGCCATGCTCTCTCCCTTGGCCCATTCCTCTTCTCCCTCTTCTTGTCTCCCTCCGTCTCTCAGGTGGAGCTGGAGAGGGGGAAAACCCTACACATCAAGGCCTTGGCCCTGGGAGACCTGAACAAGGCCGGCCAGAGAGAGGTCTTCTTCGAGCTGAACGGACAGCTCAGATCTGTGCTGGTTAAAGACACTGTCGCCATGAAGGTACGTGGAAAGAAGGATGGTGGGAGGGAGGGAGGAGTTAGGGGATGGGTGATAAACCAGAAATTAACGTAGTCTTACCAACAGAATTTTACTGGACGTGATCATTTTGATAAATAGCATAGACAGTGTTTATGCACACCCATTATGAGCCGCCTTTTGTCAAACCATCATCCAGCCAGCCGCATTTTAGATTTGAAAGTTGTCGTGTCTACTGGTGTAATTACAGTTCAGGCTGAGTATTGGACCAGAGGCGTCTCAATGAATAATAGAAAATAATGACGAAAATCACCGCTTTGAATTTTGATGATTAGTTACGCTGAAGGGCGACGAGTTTGCAGGTCTGTAAATAAAACACATTAATTTAAAGTTCGATTTCCCCACTTCCCATTCGCCTGTTGCGCGTCAAACACTTTTGACGTTGATACAGACGTTCACTGGATACCTGGAAGAGCCAGTCAAGCAAACGAGGATCTAGGATCACTGATTCCACCCTCTGGCGTAAAGTAGCAATATTAAAGTATGTGCATAAAAACAAATGGCATTCTACGTTTTGGTGGTGTAACTAATTGACAATATTTAGTTCATATTGCAAACCATTTTTCACCATTGTACATATCGTCCCACCCCTATGAAGACTATCATTTGTTTTGTATGTTTAACTTCACTGCTTCTTCACGTGGAACTCAGCAAGCCAACATCACATTTTCTGACATTGCAGTCAGCAAATACAGGTGATTTTGATTGTGGGTGGACATAGGGAGGGGTGGCTGGATGGGTGGTTGGATGCATGAAATCTCTTTCTCCATCTCCCTAGGAAATGAAGTTCCATCCCAAGGCTCAGAAGTCTATTAAGGGCCAGGTGGGAGCGCCCATGCCTGGCAAAGTCCTGGAGGTCAAAGTGGAAGTTGGCTCCAAGGTCAGCACACTACTGTTGTTCCCACTATTTCTTTATTATTATTCCTTACACTTTGCACTTTTCTGAACTGTAACTAGTTCTTCATACAAACTTTAAAATGTAGAGTTGTGGGTGTGTTTGTATTTCTTATAGTTTTTTGTAATTGAAGTGAATGGTGGAATGTTGTTTTCACACTTTCACTCATAAATGTCTAAGCAATGCAATTAATAGATTGATTCATATTTAGCTCTGAATACCTGCTTGTTCTCACATTGACAAGTGTGTGGGAGAACTCTCAGTTGCTCAACCAATATATTCTTGTGATCAAAATCGCACCTCAACTCACCTCTCTGATTGGCTGTTATGTAATTATAGACTTTGATAGTATTAGTAGTTGTACATTACAGCCATTTAGCAGATGTTTTTACCCAAAGGATAAAAGGTGATAGCTAACGCTGTGTGGGGCTCGAACCCACGACCCTGAGACTAAGAGTCTCATGCTCTACCGACTGAGCTGACTGGGCTACTAGTAAGAGTAGTGCATTCTAACAACACCCTAGCAACCACTTTGTACAACTGCTGTTTTTGTGTGTTACTTACTGAAGTTCTTGCTACTTGCCACTCTTTTTCTTATGTTAGTGTCGATCCCTTTGGGTTAATTACACTGAAATACACACAGAGCGTTGCTTACTGCATTACCTGCCCTGTCTGCTATTGTGTTAAGTGTTTGCTAGTTTCTGCTTTCCAAGAGCTGAGCCTAGCATTTTGTACATAATTTTGTAGCCAACATTTTTTAGTTCTTGAGACTAGGTGTCAACCTGGGCTTTGGCTATGCCCAGTATCCTGTCATCTCCTTTATGTACCATGCTTTGTCTGCATTTTTCTCGCATTAACCTTCTGCTACTGTGCTTGTTCAGCGATCTGTACATGTGACTCCTGCTTTTTAATGCTCTGTGACCTATCATTATTTTTCTGAAAGGTGGAGAAGGGTCAGCCGCTGTGTGTCCTGTCGGCCATGAAGATGGAGACGGTGGTCAACTCCCCGGTGGCCGGGACCGTTAAGGCAATCCACGTCACGCCCGATGTCTCCCTGGAGGGAGACGACCTGATACTGGAAATAGAGGAGTAGAGGGAGAGAGAGGGACTGGGGGAGTCTGAGAAGAAGGGAGAGGAAGTAGTAGAGAGGGAGACAATCTGATACTGGAAATGGTGAGAGAGGAAGAAGAGAAAGAGGTACCTTTTTCTTTAACTTGATGTTGCAGGCCATTTCCATCTCTTCTTTGTACACATTCAATTTGAAGCAACCTGTGGAGGGCAGAGGGGATACAAGGCCGAGATCAGGCTGTGAGGATGGGTTAACAAAACAAAGCACAACTCTAATAACATGCAGTAAAAACCATATCTAACTGAACCTTACACCTGGTGTAAAGAGTTAAAATGTGTCAAATGCAAACGAATACCTACATTTGTTGGCATGTCTTTAATTGATTTGTGCAAATAAAGGTGTTCAAAGTCCATCCCAAAGCTGAATATAAGTGAAATTTCAATGGCTTCGTTTTACGAACGTTTAATTGTCCTGAAAGCGAGGTTATTCTCTAGGCTACATAAGGTTACAATACTGCTAATCTACAGCAATTCAGTTGAAATGCTACTCTAATACATTCCATGTCTTTAAACTTGTGATCTAGTTTAGTATGTGTAACACTAACTCTGTAGGATTTTAGCATCTACTTACCACAATAAGTGGCACAATTTCCATTTCTATGCCGGCGATATTACAATGCGGTTACTGAAAAGTGAGGAGGTGAAAATATTTATACTGATGACTACTAACTGTCGCTTGTAATCGGTGGGGAACAGACACAAGGGTCCATCTGTGGATGTATTGTTGTTAAAGCCTTATTTCACATTGGAGCGACATTTAGATGTTCTTGCATGCTCACCTCTGCAAGACGTTATGAGCATTCAGACTCCAGTATTAGTCACCCTGCACTCTTTTTCTCCATAATTGGAAAAGACGACAATATTTTGATTGACCTGTTTTAGTTTGGTATGTGTGACAGAAATCTTACTTGAGGTGTTCAGGAACCCACACAGGGATATGCATGCCAGAAACTTCAGATGTTACACCAAAGTGAAATACAAATTGGAGTCTATTTCTGTATCAGGGTAATGGTAGAGGTGGTTTATTACTTTTTTCACGATAGTAATGTATTCTAGCTGCACTGGGGTTGAGTGTATTCACACCCGTCAGTGAATTCCCAAAGCAGACGGAGGCTGTACTTCCTGAATAGGACAGGAAATTTGAATTTGTTCCCTCCTCCAAACTATCTGGTGGTTTAGGAAAATCCAATTCAAACCCTTTTTTGGTTACTTGCTCCCATATCTACATCAACTGTGATTCCTACTGTTGAATGGTCATAATGCTGACGTTAAGGCCTTGCGGTATGATTGGTTGAATTGTCAAATGATGTAAAAGTTGCCAGAGAAGTGTTTCCATCATCTAGAAACATCTTCTGTCTACAAGTGGGATTTCAATGCCAGGTGTAAATAGGATTACATGGCGGTGTAATGGAGGCACGGTGTGTTATTTTCTCATGCTGATTAATTTATGAGTTAATTCTCTGTCAAATGATGTGAAATTAGCCGGACTAATAAGAGACTCTGGAGACTCCCGCTAGCAGAACTCTGCTTTATATTGCTAATGCCACCTCTGTGTATGTCTTTGTGTGTGCGCGCACGCATGCATACACAAGAGACAAAGTCAGACACCCCTCCGGTGTGGCTGAAATATTCATACACATGCACGGGTGCAAAATATTCACTCCTAGCGCTTGGAGTGCTGCCTGGAAAAAAACAAAAGTGGTGTGGCTACGTCTCCATAGTAACATCGCATCCGAAACATTTAACAGCAAAGCAATAAACTTGCTGCACAGTTGTAGGTTGAGGTTGTTAAATTTTGAATTGTCTTAATTTCATTCTCTACTGATGTCGGGTGCAGGCTTTTTTTGGTGTTGTACCTGAAAGTGATGTATGCCTGGCTGTCATTTACAGTCTGACGGAGTAGAGTGGCGCAGGTGATTATCAGCAATCTGAACTCTAGAAAGATGTGGCAGTGGGCTCCTTGAAATACAGTGACGCAGGTGATCATTGGGACAATGAGCTACAGCTTGTCTTTTCTTTGGCAACCAGAGATGAATGAGACACAAGAATAGTCTTGACAAAAGCGGTCATTGGTGAAAGTAAAGCAGTTGGTGTCTGTAATGGCCTCTGAAAAAACACAACAACAGCTCACTGGCCTGATCGGTCTGTACCTTGACAGTGCATATTGATCAGCACAATTCAAACACCAATTTTCATAGAAGATAGTTGAGGGGAATACTGATATGCCTTCCTCTCTACTTGTGCTGCACTAGTTCCTGTAGTTCCTGGCTTTATTGATGCATATTTGAAATGAGATGTATGAGATGTTTAAGATGAAATAATGGGATTGTGTGAATGAGCTGTTGCACAATAATGTAAAGTTCCCTCCTCTCTGTTTAGTAACTGCTCCCCTCTCCTAACCTCTTCTTCCCCAACCCCCTTTTCTCTTCTCTCACATGTACATTTGCACATGGAAGATTACGGCCTAAACCCGCGCAATAATGCAAACTGTATTGCAGTGTTTCTCTATAATGTCTTAGCCAGCAGCAATTCTAACATTTAAATTTGCTTGTGACAATGTACTGCTGTTCAGTGTCTGGGAAAGAATACACAGCTGGGAAATGTTATTTGGTTTCCAAGGGGGGGGTATATGTCGACTTATTCTTTAGCTCGTACTTGCTAGAGGTAAACCATAGGGGAGAGTATTAAAATAAGACCTGTGACATTTCAGTCTATTTTCTTTCTCCTGCTTTCATTCTTGTTTATTTACTCTTTTTCTCTCAGTTTAGCGGGCCTCACCTCCTGCAGACTCAAATGTTTTACAAGCTCTCAAGGTTTCACCGGTCCACTTATTGTTTAGTCTTATATTTTTAGTTAATTTGCTTTGGTAGTTTACATGTAATTGTTAGTTTTAGTGAGGAGCGCACAAGAAAGGGAAAAAAATGATCAAGTGAGACTGATAATTGTTCTTGTTCTGTCTGTACTTATGAATAAAGTTAATCATAACTAAATCCGTCCTGCGTTTGTGTGTATTTGTGTGGTTATCCTTGCTTGAATGTATACAGTCTACACCCCGTTTACAAACTAATAGTACTACTGAGTTGTGAGGATTTTATGAGGAACTTGGGAAGGAGCATTTGTTTTTACCAACAAATGTAGGAGTCATAACCCAAAATGCACATGGTAATATTAGAATTATGATGCTAATAATGTGAATGTAAAAATGTTTCACTCTCTGAAAGCTTGAATCCTGCATCACATAGCAGACTGTCAAATCCCATTCTTGCAGAATGTGTCCAACTAATAATTAGATTTCCACAATAAATGTTAGAGATGGTGAAAAGATTGTTCACCAGCCCTGCCAAATTATTCCCAAAGTAATGCAATTAGACGCTACCAATTTCATCATGTTTATTACCATAATATGACAGGGGTATATGACTGATTGTTGGTAGACTTTCCTTGCCTTTCTTTCCACCACCTTCAAAATTTAGCAACTGTCTTTGTTTCCCAGACAAGACAACTTACTTTGTGGTGGGTTCTGCCATGAAAAGCTTTGTGAAGCTCTGCTCTAAAATATGAACTGTAGATCTGATCAACACCACTAGATCAACCACTGTCAATCAAGCATATTGACATTTATTGATCAGTTGTTGGTCAGTTTCACAATTCTTCTGAAGCCCGATGGATGTTATGACCCGCTTGTCAGCTGGCTTGAGTGACAGCTCTGATCAATCACAACCTAATCAAATGAGCTTATGTGAAGAGAGGGGTGTGGGGAATAACAGTCTGATTGGTTTGCCAATATGTTACTGACACCAAAATACTGTCCATATTTCACTAGATTTTGGTTGAGTGGTGATCTGCATTCTACTAAAAGTGAAGAATGCTTCAGGTGGGTGTTATCAAAGGCTATTTTCATAAATTAAATTATGTTCTCAGGGGCTATAATCCAGAATATTGTTTGCAAGTACTCATACTCGATGTCATTTCACTCAAAGCCCTCCAGAAGCTACTGATATTTTGTTTTATTTTGATATTTAAAACATTCGTGAACGGCAGGGTCTATTTGAACTGCCCTCCATTACAGGCATCATCAACTGTACAGAACCATGTCGAACAGAAAAAAAGACAATGAGAAACCAAACAAATCCAACCGCTGGCACTTCACTATGTAGTCTCAACGTTGACTACCTCCTTTTTCCGATCTTAAATTTGTTTCTAACTGACCAACGAAACTTGTTTCTTACGTCTTTGTCGATCTATTTCAAGGATTTGTCTAGTTAGATCGACCATTTTGAATTTGTAGTGAACATATCAAGTCGGCGCCATTACAACGATCTACACAAAGGAACAACATAATGCTAACGTTGACTAGATATTTCACAAAAGACAACCAATCAGATCGCTTCTACCGTCGGCATCTCGCTGATTCGTGGCTTTGTTAACATGGCATTTTGTACCGCCATCAAGTTTGAACGAATAAACATACCCCCCCCCCCCC
>CABFOQ010024411.1:7406-25533 GCA_900660455.1 Gephyroberyx darwinii
CTCTCTCTCTCTCTCTCTCTCTCTCTCTCTCTCTCTCTCTCTCTCTCTCTCTCGGATCGAGGTGAAGCTATATGAAGTTATGATCGGCTTATTATTTGGGTTGGCTACGGTTAAAAAAATGGCTTTGTGCATAGCGCGAAAACGCTATGATATTCCTATAATATTCCTGTAGGGGCTTATAGTATGCCAGCGGTGTACTCGATGGTGAGTTTATAGTGACATTTTCGTGTCTCGTGGTATTTTTAACGCCGAGGCATCGCTATAATAATATTCCTATAGAGACTTATTGTTTTGCTGTGGTATTTGTAGCCTATAGTATCCTTCTGAAATGTATCGTAGGATTAGAGGGTTACTGTACTTATTTTTCGTAAGGGAATGACTGCCTCTTCTCTCTTGCAACAATCATTCTGATGTTGCCGCTTTTTGTGTTTCACTAAATTCAGTGTTGATACAATAAAAATAATCTATCTATCTATCTATCTATCTATCTAGCAAATGAGTGACTATTATCTCAGTGTAACTTTAATTAAAAAAAACAAAACACTATATAATATTCCTATAAGGACTTGGATTGTGTTTGTGGTACTCAATAGTGAGTTTATGGTGACCTCATTATACTTTGTGGCATTTTTTTTATCATCTATGGTATCATAATAATATTCTTATAGAGGTCTATAGTTTTGCTGTGATATTTCTATAGTATCCTTCTAAAAAGTATTATACAAATACTGTAGTTATTGTTTCTAAGAAGATCATTTAAGCAAACCAAAAGAGTTTTGTGGCTAGAGCTATCAATCAGGACTGAATATGTTTTCTTACACTGCACCTCAAAATGCAGACCAGACCCATTTTGCTCCAGTGTGAACAAGCACTACAAATGCAAGCAACGGTTCAAAACGCATTTCAAACCCAGGTTCAGCTGTCATACTAGCGAGAACCCAACTGCAGGGTGAGATAATGTCTCCAACATACATAAACTTATTCAAGCAAGTAATGGCTGGACTGGAGGAGGCGCTCTTTCCTGACTCCAACTTGGGCCCTAAACCTTCAACTCATTTGTCCAATAACATTTGTATTTAATGCATTTCACTCTGTGTCCCTGCTAGATTTGAGGCCCAGCCCTGTCAGCACCATTCTGGGTGAGGAGCTCCTCGTTAACCAACATAACATTGTGCTAACAATAACAGTGGCATTGAAATGTTCTGAATGGTTAAGTGGACCTCCTGGGATGCCCTGGAGGACCGTACTCCAACAAACGGAAACTTTGACTGTACTAATTTGATTTAAATGTTATCAAGTTGGGATGCCCCTTCGATTCCTGTTTTTCTTGAACTTAAACAAAGTGTACTAAACTAAACCAGTTTCATTGTGACTCCTGTTGTATGGAAGCAATACGCTCTGTTTCTAATCAGGTTTGGATTTATCCTCACCCGCTCGCTGCTCCTCAGCCTAATCAAACTCATATATGCAGGCAGAGTGCCTGCAATTATACATAAGCCCCTGCATTTTGCATGTGTGTGAGTGTGTGTGTGTGTGTGTGTGTGTGTGTGTGTGTGTGTGTGTGAGTGTGTGTGTCTGCACTCGTGCGTTTGCATCTGTGCGAGCGTGTGCAAATGTGTGGATGCATGTGCATAGGGGTTTTGTGTGTCTCTGTGTTTGAATCATACAAAAGTTTTGTGAGTGTGTGTGTGTGTGTGTGTGGGTGTGGGTGTGGGTGTGGGTGTGCAGGGGTGCGGTTTTTGGGGGTGAAGTCACCCCGGAGCTTGAGCGCCAAGTTTTTCGGGGGATATGAAGCTGTGCAGCTTTACGAGACCTCAGCCTATGTAGGATACTCAAACACACACACACACACACACACACCACAGACATAAACACACACGTACTGTGCTCAAAGATACAATGGCTCGAACAAAGAAACGGAGAAGCAACCAGAAGGAGAACACAAATAAGAGGAAAAATACAAAATAAAAGCGCAGGAGAGTAAAGGCTACGGAGGTCCTTTCCCTATATCCCCTGTTCATTCCCCATTCCCCTTTTCCAAACCACACCCTACCACGGCACAGGTCCAAACCCCAAAGTCTTTGTGCGATCTCTCTCTCTCTCTCTCTCTCTCTCTCTCTGGCTCTGTGACACTCTTCCTCTCATTCTTACACTGTCTTTCTCTTTTTCTCTCTTTCTCAGTGGTTCTCTATCGTGACCTTTCTTTTTCCTCTCTATCCTATAATCTTTTACTGTTCCGCTCTCTATCTCCCTGTGTGTCCTTCTCTCTCCCTGTCTCTGCACACACACGCACACACACACACACACACACACACACACACTCTTTGGTCTGTCTGTCTTACTGGCCGTCTTTGTCTCTGGCTACAGTCTGAGCTGTGATGTCCATCTCAGTATTCAACACAGCGCTTGGCTGTAGCAGCCAAACTATAGCAACCACAGGAGTCACAAGACGCTGAAGCTCCTTTTTCCTTTCAGTTGACCAAACTCCCATTCCACCCCATGCAAAGCTGTGATCAAACATTGCTGTTTGACCATCACCTATGAAAACGCCCCCAGGCGATCAGGGTTTTAATGGTTTCTGCAACTAAATCTGCCATTATACAGCACATGGGAAAACCATATGGCATGTCCAAAGGTAACGTGTTGCGGTCTCCCATTGACACACTGCAGTATCCATACTTGCTGTTTACCATCGCCTGTGGTTAAGCCATTAAATATTGAAAGTGATGTAGCATACTGATACTGCCATTAGCATGTTAAATGTGTGAGACAGGTGGTTGAGGCGGCCTTTCAAAAGGCAAGAAATATGCGGGTGGAAAATGTGTGTAACTGTACCATTTACTACGCTGCACAGTGTAAACATTGTTTGAGTAAGCTGTTTATGTGCTCAGGGAGGCGGCATCCAGTCATATGCATGCAGGCATATGCAGTCAGAAAGGCTTGACTGGCAGTTATAGCTGACAAGCATATCACACACAATGTGAATCCACGAGACGCTATCGATCTGTTTGCCTTCTGAATGTGTGTAGTGCAATGTGTTATGCCTGCTGCTTTTTATGTGTTTACAGTTTACACTAGCAGCTCGCACTTCTTACTCCGAGGGGTCCGGATTAGTGACTTTCTACAGTGTTTGTATTCTACAGCAGCAAAATCTATACAAATAGATACTCTTTTCTATTCTATTCTCATCATCTGCTCATTAATCTTTGAATAGGTCAAACTAATGGCCGTCACATCCAAAGGAACCGTTCTCCGGGCAATCTAAAAGTTTGCTCTAACCTCCAATTAAAAGGCCATCTGCTTTTTTTTTTACAGATATACATGATCAAGTTTTACATGATCACAGGACAACATATGTCACACACAGTAAGCGTCCTGCAGAAATCTCATATCTCCAATTTTGCAATGTTTTTTTTTTTGTAGCTGACAGGTGCAGAAAATGTCTCCTGACCCTCTATCCAAGTCGAGCTGCTAGTAATATATAATAATAAAAGTATATATAAAAATGCATGTTGACATTGACATTTTGGAGATACAATGTTTTTGCAGGACACACTTACCAGCAACACAATGATGACCAGGGATGAGTTTTGGGACGTCCGTGCCGACAGTGATTTACAGGTAGTGAACATATGTGCATACTGTCAACATTGGACAAAGCAGGATTGTTTCCTGGATACACAGTAAGCCCAGAATATCTCCAAGCCACAAAGCTGAAGAATATAGATAATGAAGTGGTTAACATCCTCACTCTGAAACCTGACATGGCACTACATTATTCTGCAACCAACACTGCCGCATCTTCCTTGCTCTGTGTTCCCTCCTCCTTCCGACTGTGTCAAATCTCTATCAAGGAAAAAAGAAGAGCTTATTTTTTGTGGAGGACTGGGCTCATTTGTGTGTCTAGGAAATAAATGCTAAAACATCAAAATGACAGGGACATACATACAGAGCTTGTGGTGTGTGTGTATGTGTGTGTGTGTGTGTGTGTGTGTATATATACCCTGTAGGTATCAGACACTAGGAAACACTCAGGCATCCCTGGACCTCTAGAAGGATCGTCGTTCACCAGGTACGTGTCGGTAGCCTGAAAAAAAACCCAAGATGATTATTCACAGAGGCAAAGTAAGTAAGTAAGATTTTTTTTTTGATAATTTAACAGCATAGTGATTTTGCTATAATATCTACAGCTCTCTATAGCAGTGGTTCTCAACCTTTTTTGGTGCCAAAGGCATACTTTATCCAGACCAGACGAGAAACTATTTATTGCTTGGACCCGTTTCATGGTATGATCATATAAGAGGTTCCTGCAAGCACAATGAATGAACTTGTAATTAATTTGGAGGAAAAACGGTGATCGAAGGCTTTTTAAATTGGATTTAATATTATATTTAAGCAATTAGAACATTTTTATTGGACATTTGTTTTTCTAAACATTTGAGAAAAATGTCAAGGCACACTTTTAGTTTGCCACCCAGATTGAGAAATACCGATCTAGGGATTAAAGAATAATACAGTTTGATATCAGTTTTGATCAGGTCATGATGCTCAATCATACAAGTAAATGTTACATACATGTACATGAAGATATTGCGCTAATGTTGTTAAGGACTGGAATTCACTGAAAAAAATGCCCTTTTCATTTTCATAGATTATGGGAATTCAAAGAAATCTAGAAGAACAATCAAGAACAATCACATCACCAAATACGCCTGAATAAAACCAGATTTTCTCTCCTTCTCTGCGTGGTGGGTCAGCAGGACGCAACCTTTAATAACATTTATCTGCGTGGGACAGTCTCATAACCACTGCACTTCACCCCACTGAATAAAAAACAGCACACAACACCGGTTTTCATTTCTGCACAGAAGGAGTCCGTTTGGGGTGGACAGCGTCTGCCAGCAACTTCTGCACCATACATCCCCAGTCAGACCGTCTGTAAGTAGCAGTGGATGTGTGCATTTGGGTGTGCATGTGTGTGTGTGTGAGAGAGAGAGAGAGAGTGTGTATTCAGAGAGCTTCATTTGTATTCTAAGTCAAGCAGGCAGGCAGGCAGGGTTCTGGCAGGGCCCGGAGCTGTGAAATGGGCTCTCCTTGCAGTTCTGCTGTTGATTGGATCAACCTAACCCACTCTACTTAGCCGACGGGAGCCCAAATCCCACAGCCGCTCTGGAGTTCTGTGAAATCCTATTTCATTTCACAACTTTCACGGATAGAAAAGCGCGCACACCCGTTTGTGCCAGCCCAAGACCCCATGCCACATTTATTTAGTGAAAAAGGAGTAGAGAGAAAACAGTGTACCTGGCGTGTGGAAACATTTAAACACACACACACACACACACACATATATAGCCTCTTGAAAATATAATCACCTGCACATACATGTATTTTTACACGCCTATGTGTGCCCTCTCTCGCCCACAGCACACAGCTACATACACAAGCGCACGCACACACCAACACACACGTGCATGCCACTTGCGCAGACACACAGACACAAACCCCATAATAAGAGCCAGACGTTGGCAGACCACACAGCCCTGAGTTGTGGTGAAAACAAAGGCTATTCATATCCCTCGCAATGAGAGGTCTGTACAGCTAACTCTCTTTCTCTTTTTCCCTTTCTCCCCCTGTCTCTCCCCCTCAGCTTTTTATTACGGATAATCTGTGCCCGCAAACCTTCCATTTTTCTGCGATTGTGCGATTTCTAATCATTTTTATTAGCCCATAAACATGTATTTTTTATTTTTTTTTTACTGCCAAGGCCTCCAGCCTCTCAAGAGGGCACACTATGCCCATTGTTGAGTTGGAGGAGGAGGATGAAGAGAGAGAGAGAGAGAGAGAGAGAGAGAGAGAGAGAGAGAGAGAGGTGCAGCGGCTGGCTGATAAGACAGCAAAGCATTGTGGGATGGGGGAGCAGAGTTACGCCGAAACATACACTCACTTGCAGACACACAAACACACGAGACAAAATGCGAACACACAAAGCCTCTGCCAGGCCACATGTGTTTCATAGCACAACGGTGCATCTGATTGGCCGGCGGTCCTAATGATGGCCCGGATCCACGGCACCTGTGTGGGGGTCCTTCCTCAGTGTGAGCCTGCTGACTGCTAGCAGACCACAATGCATCAGGTGTGCTGGAGCCTCTGTGATTGGCTGTCCTGGGCCAGAAACAGAGTCAGGTGCACTAGCAGGCCTCATCTGATTGGTTGAGCCAAACCTAAAAAGCTGCGGGAGGGAAAGAGCTGTTTTCATTGGCTGCCACTGCCTCATTTTACTGGTGAATGAGTGTCTGGGTGGATGGCACTTGGACAACTGGTTCAACTGGGAGAGTGTGTGTGTGTGCGTGTGCGTGTGTGTGTGTGTTACTGAGCTTGTGAAAGGTAATGAGACATACTGACTATACTAACTGTATACCTCTCACAGAGATACACCCATTATTTAAGCCTTAGAGCTCCTATAGTATCCTGACTTGAGAGGCTCTTTGAAACAATGTTGAACACACAACAACTGCACTCTGACAATAGATAATTTGCTCTCGTTTCATATTAGCCAAGCGACAAAGAGGAATTTAAATGCCCTCTTTAACTCCTCAGCCAAAGAAACAGGTGTTGATGAGCCACGGTCCCCTCGTGCAGCAGTGAATAACATGAAGGCAATGAATAGGCTAAACTCTGTACCTGCCACTGGGGAGGCAAGAACATACTGGCTCCCTTTGTAGTAAAACCGAAAAAACTCCAGGCCCCCAAACACCCTTTCCTGCAGCAGTGTATGAATTATATATTGTACTATATATACAGAACATATGCCCGGCCCATATGGCCAGCCCTGAGCGAAAAAATCTCAAAGCCCTCCTTAATTAACATTTTAGAGGGAAGATTCCAAGGCGGGAGATTGAGTCAGTGACCTATTTGGAGTCCACCATCGCCCAATGCAAATGTGTTAATTGAGACAGATTTTCCCACTCCACAAATATGCAGTGGGATGGGATGGATGTTACCGCCTCAGCCATCTGATCTAAGGTAGGAGTATAGGATTTGTTTCGCCGGAGCTCCGATAAATTATCTTCCTGCTGCCTCCGCTGACAAAGGAAAAGTCTCTCGCTCACCATCTCACACAGTCTTTCCTTGGCTCACTCTCTATCTCTCGCTCTCTGGGTATATGTTGTCGACCATATGGCCAAATTCTTTGGAGGTGAGATCTCCGAAAAACCTGCTCGCACACTCACACATGCACGTACGCACACACACACACACACACACCTCCACAGAGCCTTGCCTATGAAAGGCCCTGATGGTGGAATTTGTTCTCAGATGGCTCCATTTTAAAGCATATGAATGGCAACATATCAATGATCCGTCTCTCTCTATCGCTCTTTCTTTCTTTCACACTTACAAACGCACACACACACACACACATTTACACACTAACACACTCCATTCGCCCACACCATCTACACAGTCACACAAGGACATACACCACTCACACACCTGGTGCCGTTCTCTCCTCTTTTCCAGAAACCAGTTATTCTGGCTGCAGCACAATCATCAACCACCACTATCACCACTGTCAGTCTCTCTTTAACAACCATAATTATTATCAGCGCCATTGGGTTGCTTTTTTTTTTTTTAAATATATTTCCTCATCATGATTTGGTGGCTGGGAATAACACTGCCAAGTTAAGGCACAGGATAAAAATGGGGGGTGGGAGAGAAGAGAGTCCAGCCAACCTGCGTGAGATGGCAGCCACTTCAAAGACACCGGGCCGCACCGGCGATCTGTTCCACGGTGTGTGAGGGGCGTATGAAAGGCAGAAATGGCCGCCGTGTGAGTCCCTGCCAGAGCTACCTCGGGGAGAAATGTTGGAAAAATGTGTTTTTTTTTAACACTGCCATCTCACGGGAGTAAAGTGAGAAGAGGAGAATAAGAAAGAATAAAAAGAGGGATAGCTGGATGGCTGAGTAGAGTGGGGCTAATTATTTCACTCCACTTATGGTCTTAAAGGTTTTGTTGGGTCAGAAGTATAGCCAAGATGGAGTGCTGAAGATTGCATTTGGCTTACGTGTGCAATAGTGTTTTACACAACAGTAAATGGCGGAATTTGGATAAGGCATGCGGCACACCAAGGTGTGAACAGCTTCTGCTGAGGAGACATGACTGCAGGAGGCAGAAGTATAAAATAATTTCAGATGATTTCAGCAAAAACACACTCGGCTTCTACGCAAAATTTGTGTGGGTGTGCATGCGTGGTGTGAATCCAACGACCTATTCATAGCCAAATGGGTGAGGTTAAAACTAGTGAATGCCTGAGTGACAGGAGTGTAGGTGTGCAACTATGCCACTCTGACAATAACTCACCCATCCCAACATCAAAAATACATCCCTTCACTAAAAGTGTTTTGGAAAAGCAAGTTGGTGCAGAGACTTACGATGGGACACACCCCAAGATTCACTCTGCCTGGCACCTCGCCTGTCAACAACTCATCCAGCTCGACAGGCTAGCCCAATGACTGTTGCTTTTGGCTAATAATATGCTCATGGTAACACTAGGCTATAACGTTGCCGTGCCACACTGCTTGCGTTATACGCTACCTCAGTACAGTAGGTAACCCAATGCCGCTGTACCCCTGTTCCTACATGAATCCTTATTCAGACACGTTTAATAGCCAAACCACACTCAGTAAAGGCCTGGCCGTGCTGGATAAGTGCATTTAACAATGAGGTTTGGGCTGGTACAATCAAGGCTTTGTGCCACACAAGGACTGATCCATGGGAGATTTGAGATTTCTTAGTAGTTATGGTTCTAATATAGCAGAGTTTGCCGCAAAGACGAGGAAGCATAGAGTTTCATTACAAAACACACACACACACACACGCACCAAATGACTCAATGAGTGTTGAGCTCATTTCAAAATCTCACCCACTTCCAACTGGACTGAAAGAATACTCTAAAAGATAGTAGTATACCACGGTTCACGCCCACCTCCCAGCTTGGCACCAATAACAATTTTGGCCTTGATTTGATTGACAGGTTCTGTAGTTGGCAGGTCTGCTCAGCAACAACCGCAGTGCAACCAACTGTGAAATTATAGGCCCCCTATCAAAACCAAATGAGGATTTTAATATCAGTGCCAATAATGTGCTATTGTCTAATGGTGCATTTAATAGAACATTGCTCTTAAGAAATATAGACAGATCATTAGCCATTGGGATAACTGACATCAAAGAGAGTTTGTCACTGTAACCTGTAATTTAACAATTTGGGCAGTACAGTAGGCCTGTCTGGGGCTTTGTGCAGGTGGTAGGGTGTCACATCAGGCCAGTGGTAACAAGTGACCCCATACTGAGGTCGTAAAGTGTGTGTGACACCAATATTTAAAACACATGATGATTGTGTATTCACATTGCACTGATTGTAGCGTACAGGGACAATGATTCCTTCCTCTGGGGGACAGAAATCAGGTTGCTCCTGTAAGCTGGCCGGTGACAACTGTGCACAGGCAGGTTGCATGGCTTTCACAGTGGATTGTGCACAGTCCAAAAGTTGTCATTTCAAAATAACAGCCAGATATTGTTTCAGTCATTATAGTCGATTCAAATTTTTTCTGGGGAACCCTGTTTTCAAAATAAGGGTGGATCCTGACCCCAAGGTTTGGGAAACCTGCATTAGGCTATTAACTTGCTGTTTCTGTAAGAGCAGTAATACGGAGTGCAACTGCTTGGTCAACTGTGTCCAAGGAGCTGCCTCAACATTGTTGCTTTTATAGAAACGTCTTCTTGTCCAAAACATTTTTAATTAATTTTTGACAATGTGTCACACTTTGTTGCCTGCTTCTGGAAATGTTGCATATCTACATTGCCACCTAACAGGTTTAACCAGATAACACCAGAACCAAAGCCAACTAGTACACCCAAACTGTTAAGTGTAGTTCACAAGGCATGCTTAGCTTATGGCTTTATCTTAATAAAATATCAATTATATTGTGGGTCAATATAATACTAGGCTATAGTAGGCATTAGTTGCTTTGTATGATGCAGGATGTAGGATGATATTCTTATTGGCTGGTGAATACAATAATACCAGAGAGTAATACTGGGCAACAGCTTATCATCTAATAACAACACAATAACAAGAACATTTTTTCAAAAATACCATTAAGCATTAAATAAATATTTGAACGATTAAGTAAAGGTGAGCAGGATTTTCTAGATGTTTTTAAATTCATCATCATCCAACCTGAGGTCTTACTTTTGATTTTCAAGCCTGCATGATAAACCTTAAATACTGTGGAGGTCCTGCATTTATTAGGGCGTTATAAGCATCCACACAACACATGTTATGGAGGCACAAAGAAGGTCTGCTTGTAACCTCACCCCCCCCTCCCTTGTTGTCGCTGTAAGTGTCATCAGCTACGCAGATGAAGTGGCCATTGATAAAGCGCAGCCGCCTCAGACAGAGCAGAGAGGAGGACGAAGGCTGAGGAGCGGCCCTGCTAAAACGTACAGGATGCCTCCAGTAAAAAAAAAAAAAAATACCACACACACTGTCCTGTGCTGCTGTGTCAAAGAGCCTCTCCGACGATAAAGCAGCCTGTCCTCGCATGTGTATTATTCTGTTTGATCTGAGCAGTGCAGAAAGACGAGCCTCCACTTTGTCTTTACGCCTCTGCAATCAATTAGGCTTGCATGCTGCTAACCCATCACTGAGGACAAATTATATCATATCAGGCGGGTGATGGATTTTAGATTATTTCACAGCCTTAATGATTAGGGAAAAAATGATCTCTGCCTATATAGAGGATTTAGGGACATAGAAAAAACAAGAGAACAAGACAACTGATTCGCACAAAATTTGCAGGCCATCTTAATACAATTCGCCTGAAAATACAGACCTGCATCAAAATTCAGTGTTGAGGTGAGGGCAATAAGAGGTAATAAGCAAGTTGAGTGTTTTTGTAAATTGTGTTTAGCACAGTGGGCCTACTAAATGCTTTGTGCAAGGATGCAATCTGACAATAGTAAAATAAGGCGTATTTTACTGATGAAGTGATTGGCACTATACACACTCCTATAACTCTCTCTCTCTTGCTCTCTCTCTCACACACGCGCGCACGCACACAAACACACACTCAGGTGTGCTGAGTTGTATCACCTTTTGCATCTCAGTACCTCTGCACAGAAGGTGCTCGTCAATTCAAAAGGAATATTATACCTAGAGAATTGAATAAAGCCACTAAAGTAATAAATATAACGTTCAGTTTATCCTCAGTCCTATAGACTTCACCCTATAGACTCAGCACAGGGGAACTATTGAGTTACACAGCACGTACCATTATAGCGCGGGGAGATTTGCCAACCCTCTCAATGCCCCATTTTCCTTTAAAAGTTCAGCTTCCAAAAAAGTGAGAGAGGGAGTGAGGGCTGAGAGAGGACGACTTGGTCTCTTCGCTGTTGCCGGAAGCAAAAAAAAGGACCTTTAAACAAGTCGGCCTAAGGCCCAGAAAGAAAAAAACGCTCTTTCAAAAAGTGGGTCCAGTCTGCAAGAGATAGGAGGAAAAGAGGACAGCAGCTCGGAGCCCCCCGTCTACCGTTGTTGTTCGCGGTGTTTGGCCTCAGATGCGCCCATGTCCAACACCAAGAAGTCGGGGAGACGTCTGCGTCAAAGTGCCGAGGTGCGTCCTTCAGCGACCAAACTTGTCCAACAGATTGGAAGACGCCTAAAACTGTCCCGAAATAATGATAATAAAAAAAGAAATAAACCAATGGACGGCAGATGTGAAGGAAAGTAAGTTTTCTTTATATTATTTCTTCTGTGTGCAGGCAAAGCGGCAGCTTCTGTCTCCAAAACGTGTCCAAAAGCGGCTCTCTCCTGCGCCGTGCGTCCGTTCTGTTTTACCCTCTTATCTCTCTCTCTCTCTCTCTCCTCTCTTGTTCCAAACACACACACACACACACACACACACAGACACACGCGCGCACGCACACACACACACACACACGGGGACACCCCTGGTCCCTCGCCGCCTCCTCCTCAAAGCTGACGAGATGAAAGAGCAGCTTGCGTTTGGTTCTTCAAATCACTATAGCTTTGCCGATAGCAGAATGCCTACACAGCGACGCCGCCGCAGCAACACATTGCCGACCCGGGCTTCAGGAGCTCCGGGTGCTTCGGTGCGTATAATCGAAGCTCTCCGTGCGCTCCGATAGCGACGACAGACAGACAGTCCCCCCTCCTCCTAAAAAACCCCCCAAAAAATCCAGCCACAAAAGAGCTCACCTCACCACCGTGCACCCTGTTTACACACACTAATAACAGAAAAGGAACGGGGGGCTTGTTGACTGTAAAGGCGGGGGCCGTTGCTTCAGTCGGTGAATTATTAATAACGCGAGCGGTGTGCAGGCTGTCGCGGGGAGAGCGGGGCGGCCAGGGGAGCAGCTGGGGCTTTAGGAGCATTAGGAGGACCAGGGGCTAAATCACGGACGGCGGGGATTAGGCTCCTACCTGCCGCCTGTAGCATAGGGAGGAAGACGAGGGCGGGACAGTTCACTGGTGTCAGTTGGCCACGGGAATGCATGGCCAAAGTGAGTCCAGATTTTTTCTCTGCAGTTTTTTAGCAGTATGAAAGCAAAAGATCGAGCAAAAAAATGCCAGAAGAATTATTTGGAAGCCATATCTAAAAAAATAGACCTTCAGATCAGGGGAGCATCCAGGACTAACCCCAATGCTGTGTCTAATAGCCTAATTAATTACATTGACCAACTAATATTATCTTGTCAGTCATCAATCATTGCTGCACTTTATCCCCAGAAATCTAGTGGATATAAGCGGGGTTAGAAGTTTTTTTTTGGTGGCATACTAAATATACTGATACTAAATACAGGCACTTGCCACAGGCACTTGTCACTTGGTTTAGTAAATCGACGCCCTTGGGAGAATTTTTCAATGAGGGATGTATAATGTTGAAAGATGTTGAGTTAATGACGGCTTTATCCACAATAATTCCATTTGTAATGGCAATAAATGAAATTTTAGCAAGTATGAACTTTTAGCCTTATGGCAGTTATATGAACGTACCTTGGTTTACTGTCGCAATATCCTCCAACACTGCTGATGCGGTGAAGCAACAAGGTCAGATGTGATAGTGATGGGCAGTGAAAGATGTTTGGGGGGGGAAGAACTTCTTAACACAACATGGACTTGTTTAGTCAGTGCGTCCAGCAGGTTGGAGACTGGAGGCCTTCATCAGCAGCCAGGACCAACAGGTCCATCCCACAGAACAAGAATAAAACCCCAGTGTGATTAGTGATGAACAAGGCCGAAGGGAAGTTCAAAATGACTCTATTAACACAGTAACAGACGTCCTTCTAACCCATGCATTACTAAAGATTAAGGCTCTGCTGTATAAGGACCAGCTTTTTTATCGTTTTGATCTAAATTCAATTTTAGGCTACAAGTAAAATGTTGCCCTAAAAGGTCATGGTACACACAAAAAACACAAATAAAAATAAATGTGATTCTACCAAACTTAGAAACCTAGAATGCGTGAGATAACCTTTTTCCATGTTTTCCCTTATCTTATGAAACGTTGTAGGCCTATATCGTGTTCTTTCATTAAGTCTATTTATAATATTTCCAAAGTTGCAAGGAATGATCCACAGTTATATTTTTTAATTTGTTGCTTTGATAAACAAATTGTCAACACAATGCGTATATCAAGACAGCACACACACTCCGAGACTAGTTGAATGCATTTGTGTTGATCCACCCTTTTCTCAATAAAGACGCCTCTATTAAGCCTCCTCGTCTTTAGTCCGTGTGTCGTTATCCGCCCTTCCTAAATCAGAGGTCTAATGACATTCCTCCAACATGACGGCTCATCAATAATTAAATATTGACCTCCCAACACATTTGGCCGCATCAATTATTCATACATAATTGAATTGTGATTTAAGTTGGTGTTTCAACCTAATTTAGATTATTCGATTTAACACGAGAGAGGGTCTCCGGTGAGGCGACGTGGTAAGTTTTTGGCATTGTTAAACCTTTTGAAATAGTGAAGGCCCCTACGGTACCTGCAGCCAAACGACTCTAAAAGCACCATTTTTATTGGTGTCACTGTTTATAAAAAATAAAGAGCCCCTAATTTAAAGCTGATTGTCTGTTGTTTTGCCTCATATTAATTTTTAGCCAAATGTGAAATCCCTATTACTGCAGACTAGATGAGACAACAGAAAGAAGGACAAACCTGAGCTTAATGTAAAAGTTCCAACTTGTTCAAGACTATACCTGCAGGTTGCTTTTATGTATCTGGTCGTTAAAGAGCCACTTGGCCTGGGAGGAACCGTAATTATGCAGATTCCAGTCAGAAATAAATTATTAACAATACTACTTTTGTGTTATTTTGTGTTGAGATTTGGCCAGTTTCTTTTGTAGACCATCACAACAGCAAACTACCCCCAAAACGTTCATTTGTTTCTATAGATGCGTAGTTTTATCATACGATTTTAAATATTTTAAAGATATTTTATAAGATATTTTTATTTTTATTTGGTCTGTTGTCTTCAATGTTTTCAAGTGTGACTCTAGGACATGGGAGATCACGGACATATTTTCTGAACCAGCCTTTTTTTTTTTTTTTCTAAAGCTTGGTCATTTCTAGGGACATGAAGCCAGTTTCAAATCGTTAATAAGAGTTAGGCCTAACACAATCAATAATAATCATTTTTTTTAAAAAGTGACAAGTTGGTTGTCCTTGTTTGACCTGATTCAGACACTATTTAGTCCACTGACGATGAGATCAGATAGAGTTTAGTGTAGGCCTGCACATGGACTATTATAAATATTAGGCTGCTTTCACTGACAATAAAAATAATAATAATAATAATAATAATAATAATAATAATAGAACTTAATCTTAATGTAAAAAAAACAGCCTGATTCATATTCTAAACGGTTTCATGATTAATTGGTTAAATTACATACCAGTTTAAAGCGATTTTATCATTTTCAAAATTTATATGACAAATTTGTTTTTCTGTCTCTTTGAATATTAATTCTGATGTCTTTTTACAGGTGCTGATGACTGTGAAGCTCCTAGATGGCCGAAGGCCTGTTTGGAAATTGACCAGTTGAATGCAAATACACCGACATGTCTCTCTTAACCTAAAAAAAAACCCCACTAGTGGATAATTTATAAGTCTTAATTAATTAAAAACTGCATTTTGTTAGACTACACTATGTACTGAACACCACTAGAAGGGATTTACACATTTTCCAACCTTTAAGTTATAACATATTTTTCTAAAACTTTCAGTAAAAATAACTGATATTTCCGATATTGAGGGCAACGTGTTACTAGAACGAAAAAATAATATAGTACAATTGTGTTTATTGTTTAACAAAAAACAATCGAAAAAATAGCGTTTAGAAGTAAGTCTTTAATGCTATTTTTAGTTTTATGTGAGAAACACATTGTCTTCAAATCGAATGTAAAGTTTTTTTTATGATGGACCAGCATATTTGTTGTAGGCCAATTTATTTATCTGAAAGCTGCAGAAACCAGAATGACCGCTTTTTAATAAGTGCATGTATTGTGCCTGCTGGAAAATGTGACTCTGGCGAAACTGAAAACGAACGAAAGAATGAATACATGGTAATTGGCCTATAATTCAAAAACTTTAATTCAGCAGCCTAAACCCAGCTATAAAAAGAATATGTCATTGTGATCCATGTCGCCTATAATTCAGCAATAGATGAAAAAAACAACATCAGTGTTGCACACAGGATAGATGAGCACGAATCACGCAATCAATATTTAATATAAAGTACTCTCTTGCGTTGTCCAGTATGACACATGGGCTCCGTGGTAAATCATGCAGCCATTAAGGACCAGTATTTGTTAAAGTGTTTAATAAAATAGACTATAACCTTTTTAATTCACAGCTTCTAAAGTCACTGACCATTTCAGACGATGCAGAAAAGGTGAGTTGCTAATTTTAATGATACCACACAACTGATCATTCGTTTAAATTGGAAGTTTAAGAATAGTAATTGGTTATTATTTTACGGAAAGCCAAATATGCTGAACCGAAAGAATAATCTGACGTTTGTCCATCAGTGTAGCTCATACAATAATTTATACCCCCTATTTGTTGCTGATGCGCCATATGCTTATTGACCTAATTTCAACTAGGCAATAATTCCCATGTTTTTATTAAAAATGAAATGATGGAAATTAGAATTGTTTATCTAATTCTGACTCGTAACCCCCTACAAAGGTTTTGTACCATCTAGACCATCACCACCGTCTTGTTATTTTTTAGGCAAAGACTACAATCATAAAAAATATATATATTAGATAAGATTTTATAAAATTCTCGATTAGCCTATTGCCCAAACAAAATAAAACAAACCACCCAGAGAAGTATATTTTTTTCTTTAGAAAATGCTACTTGGAAGAAAACATGCAATATAAATTGGTATTTCCTTTAAAAAAATAAAAAGTCGAAATAAGATTTTCCAGAGGTTAAAAAATAGTGGGAAATTTGCTGGCGTGCGTAACAAGTCCTAATTGTGTTCAAGGGAACCTATAAGCGTCAATTAGGCTGAGCTCTGGGTTAATGAAGGCCTTGAGCACCGTGTCTCACCACAGCCCCCTTAACCAGCCCTTAGACCCGACCACAATGGCTCTGACACCACGCTGTTTTAAGACCCACCATTATGTGGGCAATGAGTTCCTCAAGCATCTCTGAGAGAAGAGAAGGGCAAATTGTGGGATCAAGCAAGCAAAGTTCAGACTGCAGGGAAGGACATTTTTTAAAGGTCCAAAGATTGTCTGTACGCCATAAAATGAGTTATGGGGATTTTCCCCATTGGATCCCAGGCTGAAATATAATTGCATCCTGTTATTGATATAGTGAGGCCAATTTATCAGAGACAATGTCATAAATTATTGGAAGTAATGGACAATGGATGACACTGAGGTAGATTGCTGCAGATAAATATTCATTTATAGAAGACGGGCTTGGCACCATCACTTGTTTACAACAAGTTTACAGGCAGAGAGGAACAAGGCGCAGGCCAGAAACAGAGCTGGTCCGATTGAAAACAGTGTGCAGTCAGTACGAAACAAGGTCTGACCTAGTCTCTTCTCAACAGGTAGGTGTTGCACAGTGAGATTACAAAGGAAATAACCCTTTCACTTTCAAACAACAGACAACAAACTGACTTCCGAGCAAAAACGGGACAAACAAATAGATGGAGAGCTGCAGTTTCACTTCATGATTCCTGACTGGTATGCCACATTTTCAGATTCACGTGTGTCAGCAAATCTAAAAAAAAAAGTAAGATTGCACAACTGCAAAAGTACAAGACACAATCCTACCAGTACTCCATCACCCTTCCTATTAAAGTGCTCTGTATTGATTCCTGGCTGCAGCACTTTCTGACATCTAAAGTGGAGGGAAAATGAAATACTGCGGTTGGCCATACAAACGTAAAAAAAAGTATATAGTAGACACATACATCAAACTTGATTGAATTGCCTCGCTACAATCTTGGTTCCTCTCCCAACTGAGAGAAATGGCCCAGAGCAGTCTCCGTCTCTCTGTCCTGTGAGAAGTGTAATAAGCGGTGGAAAGGAGGGGGAAAAAAACAAGGCTCTTTTTGTCTGCGGCGGCCGGGGTTTTATCGTAGCATTGCCGAGTGTTGTCTAGCATTACAAATCCCAGCCTGGCCTGGATGGACACAGGAGGGCTCTGCTGGCCCTCCTCCCTACCACTCTGTCTGCATCCTTTACGCTCTGCCATGCAAATAAACCCAAATGAGAGAGGGAGAGGTGGAGATGGAGAGGAGGGCTAGCAAAGGAAAAAGAAGAGCAGGAAGGGAGGGAGGAAGCGAGGGAGGGAAGAGGAAATGAATGAAGACATGCATGTGGCAAGTGAGGAAGGGAGGAAGGAAGTAGTTAGACTGGAGCGGTAGGAGTGCAACAAAAAGAGAGAAAGGGAGAGACTGCAAGAGTGTGTGTGTGCGTGTGTGTGTGTGTGTGAGAGAGAGAGAGAGAGAGAGAGGGAAAGAAAGAGAGAGAAAGAGAGAGAAAGAGAGAGAGAACACAAAGAGAGAGATAG
>CABFOQ010024412.1:0-19050 GCA_900660455.1 Gephyroberyx darwinii
CACCGATTCTCCTTGCCGGCCGGGCTTCATCACGGGCCCAGGACAGTGAGAGCCCCAGCCTGCTCCTGGCCCATCTCTCCCAAACCCACTACCTGCCCCTGTGGGTGGCATTCATACCCAATCAAGGTGCCACTCTGCAGCCAGCTCCACTCCACCACCACCACCACCACCACCACTCCATTATATTATGCTGATCATAACTTAAATTATGAGGGCACGCAGTAGTTGACTGATAGGGGCCGAAAACCCTCATTCAATACTCTGCTCCTTTGGGGGGGGATAAAAAAAGATGAACTGATAATGTTATTTTAGGGCAGGAATGGTTTTCATTAAATGTTTGTATTTTTGTTGTTGATGATAATATTATTGTTATAATTTTCATAATTGATATTATTGTACTAATGATGTAGTTATGATTTCCTGTAAAGGGCACATTTTATCTCAGCAGCAGCATCATCAATGACAGAATAAGCACACACTCGAAAAATGCACAATGATTTTCTGTTTACATGATTTTAGTTATTTGATGTTGTTTGTTTTGTTTTGTCACGGTCAGATTCCCTTCACATAGCTCTCCATAAATTCTCCCAGGAACTTGTAGCTAGTGTCTTCACTATCTAAAAGTTTGTAGCACCAATTGCAGAAACTTTCAAACTTAAAAGTGTGATAGGAATAATTGACTGTCCTCGCCTAATGAAATGGTTTGTGCTGAGATGTTATCTCGGCTAAAACTATCCAAACAATAAAAAGGGCCTTTCCTACAGCCTTTTCTGGCACAATTTGCCTGTTGGTACACCTGAATCAATCTTCGAGGCATCTTGTCTTAATAAACACCCCTCCTCACAATATTCATGGTTATACTGTGCGGGAATGGACTGATGGAATTCCTCAAATGATTTTCCAGACACGTGGCTTTGATTTGTTTTGATTCATGCCTGACTGCCCATCTGTTTTGCCATTTCTCATTCAGTAATGGACAGAGAAAGGGAAATTTGTAGATCCTCTTGTCTCTTCTATGGATTTGGTCTTGCCTGTAAATATAACATATTTAGCTTGTATTGTGGTTGTTTTATTATTTGTTATTTACAAGTTGTCTGTGAATCCTAAAAGGTGTCTCCTTCCCCTTCATCACTTTGTTTGATCTCAGCCTCACTATGGACTCAAGTGGCAATGTTTCCTCCTAGGACTCATTCTGGTCCTTTGCCAGTGTCTCCTTGACTGTGAACTGGGAGAGATTCTTGGACCTCTGATGCACACAGAAAGCCTCCTGCGTTCAGTTTGGGTTGAACTCACAGATCCTTACGATCCACTGTCTTAACCCAGACAAGACAGGCTAACCAACTTTCTGCTTGGAGCTCCCATCAACCAGTTCCCTCTGTGGGTCCTGTATGTGCGGGACAATGGATCTTGGGTATTGGGTGGCTGTAGCAGCACTGGTGATTGGAGTAGAGTGATGCAACTAGGGGTTAACGAATGATGCAGCCTCAGTAGTCTAAAGAAGAGGAACAATAATAAGTTAATTTGTAATGGAGATGTTTCCATTTTTGTGGATTGATTTCTGCAGATTGTTTTTCTTTGAATTTCTATGAAGAGTATTCAAGAGAAAAAAAGGTTTTCTAAAAAAAACAAACATGTAATGCCCAGAGAATCTGCACACAAAGAAAACCCATAGTTACATTTTACGCTATTTAATTTGTTCTTTTTGGTACGTTATGTACCCATAACCTGACCCTCTGTCACTGTTTCAAAGATATAAATTACTGTATTTCTCATGACATCACTCTGCAACGCTTACTTTACAGCTGTGTTCAAACCAATAGCAAAAGAACCATTGTAGCCTCTATTGGTTGGTGATGTACTTATCAATTTTCTGATATCAATGTGAACCAGATTGTATTCAGAGATCAGCAGGGACATCTCCAGGGTTAGGCTATCAGTGGCCTGGGAAACACACTCCAGTGTTCCTTCAATGTACTGACACACACCTCCCTTTACTTCCCCTCTCCTGTCTTGCTGCAATCCCATCCCTCACTCCTCAGTCCCTTCCCCTTTTCTTTAATTTCCTTTTTTGTAAATACTGTATAATGCATTTTGATATCATTGACATGTTTTGATATGTCAGTCACTACCAATGAATACAGCTTAAAGTAAATTATAAATAAACTGTCCATGTTTTTCATAATAGAGAAATGATGCGCTTAAGATTTGGTTCATGTTGGCAAACACTAAATTTACATTAAAAATGTATAGAATACAGTAACAATAAATGGAAACTGTATGCTAGAGACTTGTATGGTGGGGAGGATGAGTGCTTGAAATAAAACTGGGCTAAAACTGCCACCAAATATCTTGTAAGGACAGAGAGAGGTGAATGAGGATGTTTCTCATGCAGCTGCGGCATCCTCGCTCTGCCCTTGCCTCCTGTGTTGTCAGTTAAATTTTACGATCGGCTTTTGAATGATCACTTGATTGATTATTCCAAAGGGCATCTTCTCATCGAAAAAAAACATGTGACCACATATTACAGTTTTTAATATGAAGGATTTTTATCAATTTAAGAAAAAAAACTTTTAAAAAGGAAAAAATACTTAGAGAACCTCATTTTAAATTAAGAATAGATCAAAAAGTAATACTTATGGGGAAAAACTGTGTCCTTTGCTATTCGCTCCTGTAATAGCGTTGTATAGATTGATGCTCTCTCACTGATCCTCTCTCAGTCCTCTGTGTATATCGATTGTTGGCCATCTCTGTACTTCTATTGTGATGTATAATACTGTACCATTAGGAAGATTTGCTGGGTGGGTGGGGTGGTTATGTTGGGTCAGGGATGGGTGGGGATTCAAGGGAAGGGGATATAAATGATTCTCCCGTACCATTCATGGTCCTTTATGATGACACGGCAGTATTCAATATGAAGCAGTCTGTCTCTTGGGTTTGCTTTGTATTTCATGGTAGGATAGTTCAGAATCTTGTCTTAGGGACTTAGGTGTCTTGTGTAGGTAATAAAGATGTCCTTTGTATGTTTCTTTATATTGTAAAGTTTCTTTAGACTGAAAGAAAAACAGATAATTTGCTTATCAAAAAAGAAACAATGCATCAATAATAAATGTCATTTGATTTTTCCCTGTTGTTTGAATCTCTTCCTCTGAGCCCCAGCCCTCGCTGATCACAAGGGAGGTAGATAGATAGATAGATAGATAGATAGATAGATAGATAGATAGACAGATACATAGAATTTCCACATTAATCCAGGGACATTTACCAAATGGTCTAGGACAGTCCAGTCAGTTTTCATGTTGATGAACAACCAACCCTCATCCAAAGCAAGACACTAGGGAAGAAAGATGCTGAAGTGTAATGTCTTACTGTCTACAGTCAGGATAAATATCAGTGAATAGGAATATCGTGAATAGGAGACAGACCCTAAACAGGTTGGTAAATTAACACCAGCAAAAAGCTTTTAAGTTTGGGTTGTGGCTGGTCTTATCATATTTAACTCAACTCATATAAAGTGTCTCTCAATTTCCATTCATAATTTCTGAACATAAAATATTCTTCTACACTGAGAACCACCCTGGATATTGTCAATGACATTTCCAATTCATTATTCATGAAGCTGTGATTACAGTACTTTAGTCAAAGCTTTGTATTGAAGTACATTAAATAGTTGAATTTTGCGGGTTATATTATATTATATGAATTTCCCTTCTGTAGCCAGTCGCTAACTTTAGAAGTCGTGTTTCGTTATCAATAAAACACAGAAACTGTAGTACAATAACAGACTCAGTGTGATCCAAGTAGGATTTGCCTAGTAGGGTCCAATAGAAACAGAAGCCTCGAGGTTACCAGGAAGCAACCTTGTTTGCTAAAGAGATAGTCGAATCTGGGACCACAGACTGGACCGTCTCCGGAACAAAGCAAGCCTCAGCATATTATTTGATGGTAAGGTCCAGTTTATTTTCATACCTAGGGTTATCGCATAGGGTACTCTGATAATCGGTTCCATTCGAGGCCAAAAATAGCAATGCATGGAAAGACAAGCAAAAACCATCACCAGCTAACATGAGCTAACAGCTAACATCAACGTTAGCTTGCTAACGTCAAAATCCTTGGCTAACGATAGGTAGCATTAGCTTCCCGTCTGAAGAGACAGCAGCACAGTGCTAAACTTCTTAGAAAGTTCTGGAAACCTCTAGCTAACCTGTTAGTTACTCAAAACACATTGGAGCCTAGCTACTCAATCGCAGGCTAGTGATATTACTAGTTATTGCTAACGGTATAAAGTGGGTAACACTATAGTCGACTCGGGTCTGGATTGTTATCATTCGTCCTAAATTCATCTTTAGCTAGCAACGCGGTTAGCTTAGCGTGTGATTATGGCAGCAACTGTGTCATTGGAGCAGTGGGATTGATTCAGGACTGGGGGTTGATGCTGCTAGATAAATGCTATGGAAGTCAGTACAATTTAAGTTATTAAGTTTCATTTTGGTATATTGAATTCTGCAGATGACTGAAAAAGAGGAGACTATCGATGCTGGTGATAGTCACGACACTGTCCTCTCAACCAAGAAGTCTGGACGAACCTCGCTGCTGGACAGCGGAGAGGACTTTGAGATGCTAGATGAAGAGGATATTGATGACGACCCCCCTCCCCTGGAAGATGCTGGGGGTGGGAAGAAGAACAAACCAGAGGAGTCTGGAAAGACAGAAGCAGACAAAGATACTGACACTTCAGCCCCGGTGGAAGAATGGCTGGATGTATTGGGTATGTGTGCAAAAGCACGAACAAGACTTACATAGCGCAGTAGCCTTGTCAGCAGAGACTCTCCATGACACCAATGTCTGACTGTTCAGGTTCATCCTTGACTGTGTTGCAGTTATCTAGAGGTTAGAGAGGAGGGATTGTGATTGGAAGGTTTCCAGATCGAACCCCAGACCAGATGGTAAAATCGTAATGGGAAAAGGAATTGAGACACACTCTTCCCTCCTACCTGCAGTTGCTCCAGTGGTGCTGCTCAGTCGCCAACATTAAACTGTGGTTGTACTGAGCAGCTCCCAGGTGTCAGTGTGTGTAACTGTATGAGGCACGTCACTTCTGAAAAAGAGCATACATTGTCTGGATAAATAAAGGTTCATATAACCTCTATATAGGTCACTGTGATAGCTGATCAACCCTGATATTTGATCTGACTGAGATTTGTATTACTGTGTCTGAATGCAGGTAATGACCAGCTGAAGAAGAAAGTCTTGGAGGCAGGGAAAGGGCGAGACACCCGGCCACAGAAAGGACAAAATGTCAAGATTCATCTTAAGACCTACCTGACTGATGGGACGCTAGTAGAGGAGCAGCTTGAGCTCTCTTTGACACTGGGAGATGGTGATGTTATCCAGGTAAAAATAGACCTACTGAAATATGTTTTGTTTTGTTTTTTTCAAATGGGAGTGCATAGGGAGATTTCACATTTTCACAGATCATACACAATCTATAACTTAAGATTACTGATAGCAGCAACTAATGTGTTGTTTGATATATCAGTATCCTACTGCAGTGAGATGTTTCTCCTTTCAGGCACTGGATCTCACAGTGCAGCTGATGGAAATGGGAGAGAAGGCCCTCATCCAGGCTGATGCAAAATATGCATATGGTGCACGGGGGAGGTAGGCAATGTGTAGCCAGTCAGACTGTTATTAGTGTTGTCATGATACCAGAAGTTATAGGTTTCATCTAGCAATGTCATAGAACAGCGGTCACTGATATGCTTTGCTAAGATACTTGTGTTACCGCACTTAAACCGCTTTCTAGCAGCATTTGCACAGGGATCTCAATATGTCGGTTGTGTGTCTTATAAGCGAAATACTTACTCATTTTGCTCATGGCACCAGTTTTGTCAACTAGTTGAGGTGGATGTGAACACACTTCAGGATGTGTTGACACTGTTGCCATGTTTTCAGCTGTTTGACCCCGTTGAATTTTGCGTTGAAAATGGAATTTCACTTTCCAGAATAGTTAGTGGAAGTATCAAACGTTTATATAATTCAACATTGAATTCACTCTTTCACAGTGGTGTTGAAGTAGTATTGAAACTTCACTTATTGTGACAACACTAGTTCTTATTGACTGTCTCTCTGGCTTCAGAGGAGATCTGTCCTGAGTATAACAGGTGAGCAGTTCTCCTGGTGAGGAAAGCTGTCCAAAGTTGATCGTGTGAATGCTTCTATGTTGGAGTTATGGGAAATCTTCCCATCTTCTTCGTCCAACATGACGTGAATACAGCAGAAACAAGTTTACACCCGTTCTCTGGGTGTTGTCAAAAGACATGTAGTATAGTGGCGAAACAAATTTTAATTGCAAAGCCACTTTGCAGGTTGCTGCGTAGTGGAGACGTATGTTCTGACGTGTTTCTATGTATTTCCCAACCACAGTTCTGAGATATGCTGTCCTTATGCCAGAGCTTGACTCACGATTCCAGGCAGGCCGACTTGATCATGATGCGTGTCTCTTTATTAGCAGAATGAATCTCAAACCTTCAGACCTTGTCTGATACAAGTTTCCACAGAAGATTTGTCCAAATAAATCCACACTTTTCAGCTGTATCCCAATATAACTGTAGGTAAACGGTAACGGTGAACGGTCAAAAGCTTTTTTGCTCCACTCTCTACACAGCGTCCTTCTCACTAGAAATTGACGTCTTCCCAGTACTGAACATGCACAGAAAATCAATTAAATATAAATGGCCAATATTTTACCTTAGAGGCTAAACTGTTGTTACTACTGCATCAAGAGATCAATAAAATGTAAACATGAATTATGAACACATTACCATAATATTACTAATAACTAATCAACAAAAATGAATTAAACATTCTCCATTTGGCTCCTACATGTAGGGTAATGTAGGGAATTAATAGAGCTTAAATGCTCTTAACCTAAACTTCTAAACCTGCAATTATCTCCCTGTCAGCCTTGACCCTGAGGTTCCCCCCAACGCCAATCTGTCCCTGGAGGTGGAACTGCTGGATGCAACTGATGCTCCAGACCTGGAGCTGCTGCCCCCTGCAGAAAGGATTGCCCTGGCCAGCTATAAGAGAGAGAGGGGCAACACCCACTACCAGCATGGGGACTACGCCTTTGCTGTCAACTCCTATAGTATCGCCCTGCAGATCACAGAATCTAGTTCTAAAGGTGAGACACTTGGCAGAACTGTTCAGGCCACGGCATCAGGACCCAGTGAAAGGTTCGTTACAGGACTAAATGGTGTTCAGTTATGTTAGTGATGTAATGACGTGCATTATGTTAACAATCCTGTTAGTGATGTTTTCTGCTGATGTTTCTACTGTCGTTTATGTTGTGGTCTCTTCTGTTGTAGTGGACATCAGCCCCGAGGAGGAGAAGGAGCTGATGGATGTGAAAGTGAAGTGTTTAAACAACATGGCTGCTTCTCAACTGAAACTGGACCACTATGATGCAGCGCTGAAATCTTGTGTCTCAGCACTGGCGCACCAGCCAGATAACATAAAAGCACTTTTCCGCATGGGCAAGGTACATCTCACTCTCTCTTGTTCTCTCTCTCTCTCTCTTCGCTCTTCTTCCATCTGTTGGTATATGGTCGGTCCTTGTATTAAGAAATGGTGTGTCGTCACTCTAGGTATTGGCCTTGCAAGGTGAATATGCAGAAGCCATACGAATTCTGAGGAAGTCCCTGAAGTTGGAACCAAGCAACAAGGTACTTTTGGCCTCTTCATATTAATTTTAGGTAAAAAAAACATTTAGAAAAGTGTGTCATAATTCTCATTTTTGGCCAGTAGATGGCGCCACAGTGTAAAATATTGCACCACAGAGTCTCCTGTGCACAGTCAGGTGGACTGCTGATTAATCAGTTGACAGAGCTCAGCTCAGCGTGTGGGCTTCTTGGATCAGCTGCATACTGTAGCGTCTTGGTACTCATGCCCAGAATCCCCCACTTCAGTCCTACACCAATCTGTCAAGCTGCACATTGCCTGGCTGCCATTTAGCTTTTTATCCAGTGCATAAATGTAATGCAACACTACATTTTGTATGCGGCTTATCTTAGATTAATTGTTGAATTAAAGTGGCCCGTGTGTTGAGATCTACAAAAGATTGTAGATTGTAAAGTGGCATATGTGGCCCAAGACACATAGTGTAGATTGTATGCACTCGTAGGCCATTAGAGAAGCTTTAGCCTGGCAGGTTATATAATCAGTATATATAAACTGTCTGCCCTGTGTATGTTTGCAGTGATGTCTTCGATCAAGTCCAATCCACAGTTACAAATTGGAGCTATGCTGTAATGGCATCCGCTTACTCTTAGCAATAAATAGGGAGGAGCAAACCCTAGGGGTAGGGACAGACACATTCCTAATAGTTGTCTGTGTAAGACTGTGTGCTGTGATGTAACCTTCTGAAGACCCAAATGAGTGCCCATAGTTGTATCCTCATTTCAGTAAAAGGTTTTGCAGTAAACTCTATGTAATGGCATTACACCTGCAGATCTACCTTTTTAAAGCACATTTACAGAGTTGCCTTTGAAAGCAGTGAGTTGCTTCGTCTCTCACCGGTTTTAACAGTAGAGAAGTGACTCAGAGATCTGAAAGAAAAAAGTTGCTGAACCCGTTCCCTAGGATAAATATGTGGACGTGGGCTAAATGACAAGCTCATTTTTTGATGTAAGCCCCTGATTTCTTGTAAGACACCTAAGGATAGTAAAAATCATAATATTTTAATGTTTCATCAAACAATGAAATAGTTGACCTTCATGTTGCAGATGTTATTGTTATTGTGTGAGTCACACTGTGTAATCGTTGCTATTGTTTAAATGGTACAAATGAAACTCTAGCGTACCCCTGGATATCCCATTGTCTAATGGAGTGGTGTTGTGTTTTGTGGCATGAAAAATGGTCCTAGGGAAAAAGGTCAGTGCTAATGACTGCCAACAATAATTTCAAGTGATAACTGGTCTCTCCTTCTTCATGATGGTGATGGGAAATGCCTAGTCAGAGTCCTATCTAAAAGCTCTTTGACGTCATTGCCACGGTTCCCAAAACACTGACTTGTGCCTTGTTGATAAGGGCGTCCTGAAACTCACTTTCATCAAGAAGGAAAACAATCGTGGGATGATATTGTAGGACTTTGTTTTTGTTTGTGTTTGTTGCCATGTCCATATATGATTTATAGAGCAGCACTGATAGAGTCTGTGTTTGTGGGTGTCGGGGAGGGAGGGTCGGACCTGCAACTCATTTTTGGTCTTGTTTCTTGGATATAGACTATCCACGCAGAGCTCTCCAAGCTGGTGAAGAAGCACTCAGAACAGAAGGGAGCAGAGCAGGCCATGTACAAGAAGATGCTGGGTAATCCTACCAGCAGCAGCAGCACACAGAAACACCAGGCCAAGTCCTCATGGGTGAGACAGCTGTTTCCAAGGATGCTCTCATGTCGCCCCCCTCTCTCGCAATCCTTCTTGTCTCTCTTTCTCCTTTGAACTGTCTAATAAAGGCAAAATGCCAAAAAAACCAACAACTTTGGATTAGGATACAGCTGTATGGCATTTATGTGTTATTTTTTATGAAGAGATGTATCTGAAATGGTCGAGAAGGTGATAAACGATGAACCTGAACAATACAAGGTCAGGTTTCAATCCTACATATCTTAATGGTACTCTTTATATCTGAGGTTTTCAGACAGATGGAGATGATGTTTGAGCGTTTTACTATATCATGATATTCAACCTATTTAATACATTACTCTTCTCTTTCTTCCCTTCTTTCCCCAGGGTCTCAGCTGGAAGTGGCTATTTGGTGCCACTGCAGTAGCCATCGGCGGGGTAGCATTATCTGTTGTGATAGCTGCCAGAAATTGAACCAAACCTGTAGTGGTTGCCAGTCCAAGCCCCTTCAAAGTGAGAGCTTGAACAAAGAAGCACTTAAAACATCTGGCGGTGCCTTTTGAACTTTGGTAGGAGGGGATGGAAATGTCATTCGGTCAGTCGCCTCCTCACTGTGACTGTCCTTACATTTCTCTGCTATGTTTGAGAACTATGAGACATAATAAAGCATCAATATTTGCAAATGGAGAAAAATAATAACTTCATACATGTGTAGGTCTATCCATATCTGCCACATTGTTTCTTTTGCTGCCAATGTCTTTTATCTTTGGTAGTGATTGTTTGAAATTGTTTGATCAAGCACTGAAATGAAACTTCATTGACCATAGATTATCTTTGTTTTTTTCCTCACATAAATAGCTACTGTGAATTAGTCCTATATTAGCCTATAGTTTTAAAGCTTGGGATTGTGAAGTTAATGATCAGCTATTTCCTTATTTGAGAGAATGATTTCTGTTGTTTTAATCAGATTAGATCTCACATGTTGTTGAATGGACTAATCTAGATGCTGTATCATCTGAGGTCCACACTTTGGCAAGGCGCTTGGCATGTGTCCTAATTCTCTCGCCCTCCCTCCGAACTCCACTCGTGTACATAAAAGCATCGGCTTAATCTAAGTACAGGCCAGTAGGTGTACCTTCGTCTGTTCCCTGTTTGGTATATGGCTCCCTTCCTTTTATGTCAATAGAGATGCAGAGCAGAGGGCAGAGACGTGCTATATCGTGTTTTTCAGTGGTGTGGCTATAAGAAACACTGATGGAGAGTTTATCTTTATTTTTCAAATTCTATACCTCAATTTTTGATGATTAAGACCAAATGTTTAAGAATGAACCTTCAAGTTCAATGTTCAGTTTGTTATGTTTTTTTCTCCCCTAAATTATTCTAACATAACAGCTTTTCTGTGATGGATGTTCCAATGTTGCTTATTTATTAGATTTTTTCCTCATTGTTTTTTGTCCACAAATGAATAGATGGTACAGAGCCAGAAGTTGAACACACTCAGCAGCTGGTGGCATAAGTAGTCACAGAAGTTACCTTGAGTTTTGACATTCCCTGCATTTGTTAATTTTGTATTTATCACAATAAAATTTTGTCTATTCTGTTATTATCCAACTTTTGTCTCCTTTTTTTTCACCTTTTATCACCATATCACACAATTTGTGCCATTATGGAATTTCCTTATAATCCACAAGCATCAGTGATTTTAGTCATCCGATGTCATCTAGTCCTACTGGTCCATTCTACACTGCAATATGCACACGGTATTTCTGCTTCAGAACAGATGGCCTAGGAGGACAGAGGAAGACCAATCATCCCTGGTCTCAGTAATATCAGTAAGGGACATTGCCCATTAGGGTTTGTGCAGGTAGGAAAACTGTCCCCATATAAAACATGAAGATGGCTACCTTGGGTACTTGATGCCCTTTTCAAATGACCAGTGGTACTCAGTGCTTTAACCTCTATTTATTTTTAAGATACATTATCTGTACGTCTGGGTTGCTGTAGACCCATTAATCCATCTCGATCGTGTTTAAGAGGTTTTCTTTAACATTCCCCCGGTTTCACTTGTTTACTGGACATTCCCAACTTTGTTGGGTTTTTCAGACACTGACGTTGCGTTGACGTAGGCAAATGACCTATCGTTTCCCTCTTCCTACGCACGTCTGCTTTCCCTATGCGTACTCCTAATCCCTGTGAGAGTAAAGTATTTTGGCCTGTTGTATATTTGTGTCACCTATATCTGTGGCCTTACAATCAACGCACTGACTGAAACATACAACTGTGATGCGATTGCTGTGTTCTTTGTGACTCACATCCATTGTGATTCGCTGCGCATTAAGTTGATGAACAGCATTGTGTGTTCATCAACAATGCCTTATAACAAGATTGCATTACGAGATTGCAGTATAGCGTGCGTGCCGTGTAAATGTTAATTCATACATGTGTGTGTGTGTGGTTTGTGTCACACGCGGCTGTTTACCGTTCATCTCGCGCAGTGACTTCACCGCTGACTGGCCACTGAATATTCATTGAAAAGCTACGGGAGTTCTGCGTTTACGACAGAGTGCGTGCGCGTGGTGGAAATGGTAGCAAGATGGCGGCGTTGAAGGAGGAGCAGTGCTACGGACTGTCCTGTGGAAGAGTGAGCAATGGCAGCAATGTCTCCGTCTTTCACGTAAAACTCACTGACAGCGCATTGAGAGCATTTGAAGGTTATCAGAGCAGCAAGGTAAATGACCGTTTCAGTTAAGATGACATTTTAATTTGCGTGTGAAATCTGTCCGGGCAGCTGTGACAGGCAGAGTGAGGTCCCTACTCTGCTGCCTTCCTGCTACGATATAGCAACAGCAGGCTGGGAGAAGCTGGCTAGTTGGCTAGATAACAGGCTATTTTAGCAGTCACCATCCCTCGACTGGCCAGGTTGTCTGGTGTTGGGTGATATCTGGCTGTCCAACGCTGTGTAGCTGGACCCAGACTCACTCCACACCGATCCGAGTGGTTGAAAACTAACACGATGATTTATCAAGCTTCCTGCTTAGTGCTACTGGATAATAAGCCCTAACAGTTACTTCACTGAATTGGGGTGTGTTGTGTTGTGTTGGGTTTTTTTCCCCAGGTAGCTCAACAGTTATCCAAAAGTTAACTTAATAACTTGGGTTACATGTGTTTTTTTTTGTAAATATCACACGCAGTGTTAACGTAAAACATGAAAATAAGTTCTGTTGTGCTTACAGATGTTTTCCAGTAAGTTTGCTGAGCTGTCAAAAAAACAATCTGGCAAAGTTTGCTAGCTATACAGCAACTGCCTATACTTGTAACAGTTAATGTTTGCTATATGTCTGGTCTTGTCACTGACTTTCAGCTTATTTATATTAACAAGAGGGATCCCTTAGAGTAATTAATGGTGGCATGGTGAATGATTTGGAAAAATACCCATTACTCATTTGAAAGATGGCCATTCCCAACCCCCTCACAGCCCCTGAGGCTCCATGCCATGCAGTTTTTGGCTTAAGTAGTGCGTCAAAAGTAAATCAACAATTGATTATAGATTCGTTTCATATCTAGTTTTTATTAGCCAATGCCGAGCTTTAAAAAAAAAAAAAGGGACTGAATCCAAGGTTTGATCTCTGAAATGGCTCTGCTGTTGCTAGCTAGGCTTCTTGTGTAGAAAGCTAGCAAGTCTGATGGCCATATAAAGTTTCAAGTTCTATAAATATTTGACTGGGGGAAACCTGGCAGGCCAAGAGGACATGGTGCTATCTCCAACTTCGGTGGCTGTGTACAGCTTGGCTACAGCTGATAAGCTAGGACTATAAAATTGTTGTGACAGGTAAATGGGTGACTGCTAGATACAGGTAGAGTATTGACTCAGTCAATGTGAGACACAAAGGGGAAATAGCGAACATATGGCCACCCCTCAGCTCTTTTAGATATTGTCATTGCCAAACTGCAATGATTCGTAGGTCAGCAAAGAATGCAATCTCTATAAGCTATTTCAAGGGCCCTTTGCTCCCTTGAGACGTAGACTTAACATATTTCATCAGTTTCCTTCCAAATTGGATTTGCTAGAGCATTATCGTATTTCTGAGTAGTTTTTTTTTTTTGCTATGAAAAGCATTTGTTTAAGGTGGGATTTGTGACAAATGGTTTAGTGCTTTTGAATTGTCAGGAGAAAATGGGTCCTTTTTTTTGATTGAAGCATGCAGCCAAGGGGATTTGTACTGCTGCCTACAATTTATAGTGGTGATGATGCAGGATGGCTTTTTGTCCTTTATTGGCCTGCCCCAAATGTGGCACTGATTAGAGAGAATGTAGGCATATGGCTACAAAGCCTTGAAGGTTGATGGATAGTGGAACTTTTTGTGCCTTGCCTCCTACTTTGTCCACTTTGCTGGTAAACATCCAGTCTGTGTGAATCTTTGATTATTCTTTTGATTATTTAGGGACAGACCTAAACACACACGATTGACTCAAGCCTTGTGGAGACTAGAAGCTAATTACAGGCTGTTATTTGGTACTGTTGTCTTATACCCGGATGACAGAAGAGGGAAGTTGGTTTCATCCTGTCTTTTATGGTTAAGAGATGCACCTCTTTGAGATGTGCCTCTTGTACAGACTTGCCTCGCTAAGCACTCAAGCTATGCCGCTTACTGTATCACTCTCTGTGCCTAGCCTAAGGTACGCCACATTTCCCTGTTGTTGCAGTTAAAATCCTTAGCCACGGTGTGGACAAATCTAGACTGCTCAGACACCCATTGTTTTCACGGTAGAGAGAGGGCTGCCTGGCTTATCGTGGTGAGGGCTGGAAGTCAAAGCAGTAGAGTGTCACAGGTCTGTCCTGCATCATTTGCGGGTGTTGTACCTCAGCTGGCACCCAAAAGTGAGATTGAGTTGGGAAATTGGCAAGGGCAGAGGAAGACAGCTACTGAATAATGTAGGCTTTTCAATGGAAAAGTTAAGGCCACGGCAAAGGATTGAATGAGACAACATTGGTAATGTTTTTGGCTCTAGTTTTGCTATCTTTTGATTAGGACAAACATGATTTGAAAAGGTCTGGCAGGCTGCTGTTTTCACTATCAAGGGAGCTGAAGTCGAGGCTGTCCCAGGCCAGCAAACAGCACAGCCACCTTGATAAATTTTGGGCCTTATCTAGCCAGCAACAAATAATGTATGCAGCAGGCATAGTTAAACTCTGCCTGGTGTTAGATAGGTCCTGTGTAAAGTCAACCAGGAGGAAATCAATAACACATGGTGTTAAACAAGCCTTTACAAGGAGAGGTAGAATGCCATTTTCATTGTTCACTGGCTAACAGTATTGAATATAGCCCAAACATGTCTTGGTAATGCTTTGTATCGGAGCCTTTTTCCTGAAACAACAATGCGTGCAGCTCTACGTCTCAGGAACATGATTCTGTTGAGGCTACATTGTTGGAGACATAGAAATGCTTACAGGCTTGTTGATACACACCCAACCTAAGCTAACCAAATGCTAAATATTGGCCCAGTTACAAATCTCATTGAATTAGGCTGCCTGATGGCTAACACTACAATACTTGGTGTCTTATGACGAAGTGTATTTCCCAGCAGTCCTCAGGTAGCCACAGTTCAGTCTACTGACTGTTTCCTGTATCAGAAGAGACTGTCGGCGTCAACCGGTTCCTCTCGTCTGAGAGGAAGGACAGAGTGAACTGGAGCTCTGTCCGGGGGACTGGCAGCCCAGAGACTCACTTGCTATTTTACTGGCTCTGACATAAGCAAGGAAATGAGTGAGGCTAAATGAGCGTCATCGAGCTGAAGGTTGTGGACAGTTTGGAGAAAAGAGGTTATGATTATGTCTTAGGATGACTGTTGTTACAGCGCAGTATTTATAGGTCAACATGTAATGGGATAACATAATGTTTTAATGTTTTGATCTTTTCATTTTTTATTATAATACTAGAACCCGGCTTATCTGAAATTCTCAGAAATAGATGTAGTTCAGGAGAATGAAATGTTCTGCATTTCACTGAGATTAAAGTTTGTCTACAATCTAAAGTTCACAGGCAGTCCAAACACACGGTAGCCTGCATCTGACGTGACATTAAATGCTGTGCGCTGGTGCCGCAGTAATACACCGATGAGAGATGAGCGAAGTGTTGCTGAAGTGCTCTATAATTGAATGTTAAAATGGCTGGTTTGGCCGTAATGTCTCCTGTCATGGGGTGAGGTGATGGCTCGGTTATTGTTGGATTGTCAGCTGGGAGTGTAATCTTTACATTCTTGAGGAAATGCATCACAGTAGTGGCCCCTATCATGTGCTCAGCATTCATTCAACTCATGCCATTTTTATTTGAGTCATGAGTAAGGCCTGTGTGAGGCAATAGTAATAATAATGATGATTTTATTAATTTCTACTCTATTAAACCCAGTTCTGTTGAGTAACACAAGGCGATAGTGGCACATGCTGCTTGCCCTGACAAACGTGGTTTTACAAATGACAGTGATGGGGAAAAAGTCATAATAATTGTCGGTGTCCTGGAAAAACCTCACATTGCTACTTTGGCACTTTTTGAATTTGAACCTACAGCCGAAGGGACAAATAACGTTGTTTTTCTATATTCAGAACAAGTTTCACAATGCAAGTTTCCCGTGTACGGAGCTGTTTAATGTAGGCCTTGGCCTGAGCTTGCCCTCTACGCTGGCCTTCTACGCTGGCCTTCGGTGCTCTTGGCTGAGCTTTTCTCCTTGACACCAGAGACAGGGGACTGATTGAGTTTTAATGAGCATGGTCCTCTGTCCCACTTAGCTTACGCTTTAGTTGCTTCACCAGGTAGAGGCCTTTGATCAGCTGTCACTGGAGTTGTCTGTTTTCATGTCAGAGAAGCACTCTCAATCCATGATCTGAAATAAGCCACCCAGCTTCTCGGTTGTAAACTAGCAGTTTATACAGAGAAAAGTCAGGCGAAACAGCTGTTTGTGTAGGTGAAGTTGAGTCATCATTTTATTACTTGACTTAGGGGTAGGCTGTAGGCTTCAGGAAGGAGGTCAGGTTACACCAAGTCAGTTTTGTTATTGCACTTCGCTGACAACTCCCCCATGTCTCAACCCCTATGGGAATGGTATGGGAAGTAATGGAGACTGGTGGGGACTTCGGTGCTTGACGTTGGTCAGCCTGTGCCAGTGCCATGGTTATTTAAGGAATGCTGACTCCCCAGTTTCAATAGATCGAATGGGGCACTGCAAGAGTTGACCATATCCACCAGGGCCAAATATGACTCTAAATGTCACGGTGTTCCCCTGTCCTGTGGGCTGGTTGTCATACTGGATCACATTGACCTGGTGTTGCTGCAAACAGAGCAGCCCTGACCTGCAGGTCTCATGTCTCTTCAAGGGATCAGTCAGTGTGTGGGTCAGATTTGGTTTTAGTCCAGAACATCTGCCTGTAGTTTTTAAGCTAATTGTGGAGAAGTATGACGGCTGAAAACTGGTTCACACACAAAGCATATAATTTAGAGGAACAAGCCGATCACATATAGCTAGAGCAGGCCTTCGTCACTTTGAGGATGATTGGTACACCAGTCAGATGGTGGTCAGTCCCTTTTTGCCAGGAGCTAAGCTGTAATGGCTGCATGTGGAAACAAGTTGTGGGATCTAAGTCTCCTAAGCCTAAACCCAGACACCAAAATGTGGCAAGTGGTTCCTTTCTTTGGTCTGTCGGCCCTTCAAAGCAGCCAACCCTGGAAACATCAAGCTCGCCTTCTCAGCATCTGCACCATGTCTGTCTCAGCCTCAGTGTCACATAATGTCACCTAAAGTAACATATCGGTTGTAGAAGTCTGAAATTTGAAAAGTGATGCTTTGTAAGTAGTTGAACCTTTGGCCCAATGAGGATAAGTCTAGCAAAAGAAGAATGCCACAGTAACGTGTTTCTTTGCTAATAGAAGAAAGTCCAGTTGAAGGACCAAGGCCCCCAGCAGGTCCTCAAGGAATTTCACTTTCTTTCCAGGTTAATTAATAGTGATATTGTCATTCTTTTCCCTTTTTGCTTTAGGCTTTATCTTTCCAAGTCTTTTATCCACGCCTATTAAGGCATCACTTTCACATCACTGGTTTCAAAGCCCAAGATCACCGTAAGAGGACAGCTCTTTGAAGAACCCTTAGTAAGATCAGAAAGGCTTTCATTGTCTGAACTGGGGAAATAACATTGTTCACTCTGTTGCTTCCTGTCTGTGTGATGTGGCCATATTCATTGTTAGTTAAAGCTAGACTTGAACTTAAAGCCAACTTTTACATGTTGGCGTCTCCAAATGACAGCAAGAGTCCCACCTGATTGAGGCTGATAGGACAGGTGTGTTTTTACACTTTGCTGTTATTTTGTGGGTAATTTCCTTGTAATTTCCCCCGTGGCCTAAGTAGGCCTACATGTTTGTGTGTGTGTAAAATAGTTCACTATCACAGCTGTTGTAAAAGGCAGCCTAGTACACCCATGTCCACAATACACTGTACCTTCTTTCTATTATTATATTTTAAGTGTATTGCAAATATTGAGTGTTGAGAGGGCAGAGACCCAGTAGCAGTTCAGTCCTGGGGAGGGCATGCTATGAAGCGCTCTTTTCACCTTGTGAAACCCTAGACCGGTGGAACATCATCGGTGTGACAGTGATACAACAAAGCACCTGACAATTTGGGTGCCATAGCCCTAGCCATAGGGATTTAGCCACGGCTATTCCTGTGTGCTCTATTAGAAAACAATGAAATCCTATGAGAACGCAGCACGAGAGAGAGAGAGAGAGAGAGAGAGAGAGACTGTGTGGGGCTACATTTGCATTCAATTGATGCTTCTGTATTGAGGATCTGGTATTTTCTTGTGCCAAGAAACTCCTAGAATGTGAACTACTCATAAATAAGTGAATTTAAACTACACTGGCAGAGTTATTGTTGCAGTGTAGCATCCTGACATCTCTGTATATGTGAAAGTTGGTAGCCTAGGACTTATTTCTTTCAGGGATCAGTGGGTGGGTCTAGAGTTTAGCAAGTTTTAACAGTAAAACACCAACATCAGCTGCTGTACAAGCTGCAAAGTTACAGACCTTGATAATAGGAATAATGTTAGATGTAGTCTAGATTGGTTGTTAGCTTTATCTGGATATTGTTGAGGCCTTGAAAGAGTATCTATTGGTCAGATTGAACGTGCAGAGCATGAGAGCATGTAAATAAACTGACTACTAGCGAGTTATCTATAGCATCTACAGTCGTTTTAAACACTGCACAGTGTTGGGTCTATTTTGCTGTATGTGCTAAGATTGCAAGGAAATGGACGGTTAGAGGAACAGCTTTAACTCTGTACTGACTAAACTGTTCAGGAAATCAAAAGGTGTGTAGTCAAAGTGAAAAACATCTCTTTAGCACAATTCTGATCAGTTGAGCTTTGCCACTGGCTGCTTGGCTGCATGTCCATGCTGTGTCCTGCTGATCCCCAATCTGTGGCTAGCTGGTGATGTGTGCGAACATCCGCGGCCTTGTCATCGAGCCATGGTCAGGAGCCACACTCTGTCCCTAACGTTAGCTAGCTCGGTGGAACATTCTGGGCTCAGGTCCCAGAGAATAGTGACATGTCAGCAGCCCATTCAAATGAACAGGCTGAGTGTTGCACTATGTTAGCAGAGCTGGG
>CABFOQ010024413.1:0-18699 GCA_900660455.1 Gephyroberyx darwinii
TGGTCATTTCATTGGCAGAGGGAGGAGAGGGAAGGGGAGATGGAGGAGGAGGGAAGGAGAGGAAAGCGTGAGAAGGGGATAGGAGGAGAGAAGGCTGGAGTAGAGTGTGAGGATACAACGGAGGATAGCAAGGAAGAGAGGGAGAGGAGCACAGGAGGAGGGGCACGAGAGGGGGAAGGGGGAGAGGAGGGGAAAGTAAGAACAAAGGACAACAGGGGAGAGGAGAGGCAACAAGGGGAGTGGAGAGAAAAGAAACGTCGGGGGGAGAGAGGAGGCGGGGGAAAGAGACGGAGGAGGCGTCGAGTTTCAAACGTGCTGCAGAATCTGCAGATCTGACCTGAGCCCGGTACATCGGCTGCTCCGTGAAAGTTGGCAAGGTGAATTCCTCCTGGGGCTCGGGCTGGTCGGTAATGAAAGTGTGAGTTGGATAGAGGCGGGTGTGAGAAGACATGCACACACACTGATTTACACAGACACACACAGGCAATACAACAATACGAATGCAAAGAATATATGTTCTTCGTAGTGCCATTTCACACATGCATCTTTGGCTTTCTTTCTTTAACACCGAGGCGTATGTACACACACACACACACGCACAAAGAGCATGGGTGTTGGTTCGGTGCAGTGAAGATGACTGACTTTGCCTAGTCTGCGGCAGAGGTCAGGTCCTGCATTTGCATCTCTTGGCGGTAGAGATGCTTCGCTAGGCAAGTTTGGTCACAGCAGATGTTCCCCTAACCCTTCCCTCTCTTCTTTTGTTTCTTTTGTTTCTTCTTCCTTTCTCCCTTTCTTCCTTTCCTCCTTCCTTCTCTCCATCCCTGCTCTTAAACCACAGTGTTAAAGTGAAAAGCCACCAAAAAAGCAAAAATCCCAGATGTTTTTCATATCAGCAACTTAAGCTTTATGTACACAAGCTAATCTCTCCTATAGCTAGAAACCTGTAATCTGTAATGTCATCATTAATTGAACCATGCAAGGTAACAGAAATAACCTGCAAATTATATTTCAGGGTGGATTTTTTTTTCCCCTTCAAGTGATTGATACTGATATTGTTTGACATATTTCAAATCCATGTTCAGACATTATACATGGTCATATGACATCAACAAATAAGGCAGAGGTGTTATCAATAAGCGTAATAATGATGATAGCCATCTTCCTTGTTAAAATTTGATTTGAGATGCATGTCAATCTCACACTTAAAACTGTTTAGGCAGCAATGAAAAGATTAGATCTATGCAACACATGGTCAGAAGTGTGTGTGTGTGTGTGTGTGTAAAGCCATATACTCATTTTATTTCTCTACCCCGTGTCCTCCAGGGAAGGTGTACGTACACTGCAGAGAAGGCTACAGCCGCTCGCCCACCATGGTTATCGCTTACCTCATGCTGCGCCACAAAATGGAGGCCCGAGTGGCGGTGGCCACCGTGAGGCATAAGAGGGAGATCGGCCCTAATGACGGCTTCCTCCACCAACTGTGCCAACTCAATGAGAAGCTGGCAAAGGAGGGCAAGCTGAACGGGGAGGTGGGCAAACTAAAGACCAAATGAAAATAGGAGAGGCGTAGAGATTAAGAGACCCTGTACCCCTTCTCCTCCCATCATGCCAGGCTCCAGCTGCTCTCGGAGACTGACCCCACCACGACCAAACCAGCACCCATCTGACACACCAGAACACACCAACACAAACAGTATGCACATATGGTTATACCTACATGTTTCTTTCTCACACGCAATCTCACACACACACACGTACATGCATACACACACACGCTGCCCATCCGCCATCCATACTGCTGCTCTGTAAGGGCACGTCTATCAACCCTCTAGATGCTCCTGCTGTAAAGACAAGATGATAGTGTGATCTCTAAGCCTCATCCCCTTTTCTAACTGTATTCCACCCAGACGTACAGACATCACACTGCTAGTACCCCCAACGCTGACATCACACCGCTAGTACCCCGAACGCTTCAAATGACCTTTCATATCATTTTTGACATGCTGTACTTACAAAGCATTCCCTCAATTCCCACAAGCTGACAAGGTGAGTACCATGCTCCAATTTCCGGGCATGCAAATCCAAATCAGTGGTACAAAAGAGTAGATTATAGCACAATCATTCCATAGTTTTCCACTGCCGGGAATGTCATGAGGTAACAGTGATGTCACCTTCAAGAGGAGTGCTCCCTAAAGTCTGAGAATGGCGTGATATTCTATGATTAAGTCCAAAACATTTACTTAATATGGCACTACAAAGAAACAAACATGCAGACGAGATAGATATCAGATATGATGTCATACAGGAAAAGACATCAAAAAGAAAGCAAAATTAAACAAGAAGTCCTGTAAAATGTGAGTGGATGGAGGAAAAAGTCAAACATTCCATGAAAATAGGAAAGATGGCACCAAGAGTTTTGTCAGCCCGCTCACATCCTTAGTATCCTTCATCCTGTATCTTCCAGTTGTTGGGGGCAGATGCACAAACCATCTACAACTTGTGCACACTCCATTGCGTCCTAATACAACATAATACAACATAAGTAGCATTTCCATTGCCACCCTTGACTCTCAGCTGATTTTTAGCAGCTGAATGTGTCACCCGGGATGGTCGCCACCCATTTTCACTACAAAGAAAGATTCGCTCGTCATGCCAGCGAGCTGTCCACTGCCAATTCCCTGACACAGCCATTCAGCCGGTATCCAATAGCACTGTTTCGTCAACACAATCTGTCTGAGGCCCATACACAACCTGTCACTTGTCTCACTCCCAAGTGTGTGTACTACAGTATTGTACTGTGCCTGGCTTCATTCACACACGGGGTCAAATCACAAGGCCTTTTTGTTTGTCTTGTATTAGTACATTGCAATATATGTCAATACCCCATCAGAATGTAATCACATCTAAATATGACAATGTTGTATTTGCCATAGTACATCATACGTTGTTACGTATAGGCAGTGGTAGTTCATCAACAACACTTTTGGAAAAACACTATTTATTACTGGGCATAATACTGTATACTAGACTTTGTGCCAGAGAGGGCATTGCTGGAATGTTTTCAGAACCCATATAAGGTCAGAGAGAGAGAGAGAGAGAGAGAGAGACAGAGACAGAACTGTTTTGGAGGCAAACGCCCGTGGAGGACTTGGTCGAACTGGGAGGATGAGGGAGAGTGGGGTGGCAGACTGAGAGAGAGAGAAAGAGAGGGAGATGGAGAGTCAGAACTGTTTAACTGGATGACCACCAGTGTCACTTCAGTTTGCACACTGCACACAGTAAAGAACGCCGGTAGTTCAGCCACTACGTCTCACACGTCAAATTGCATAACGCTCACGAACAAACAGCCTGGGGGGCGTTAGCACGAAGAGAAGGGGATGGATAGAAGGGGTTGTCTCACTAGCTGAGAAAATACAAAGGTTCAACTAGGTTGTCTCACCTCATGAATGGCACTATTTATCCTCCTTTGATATATCTCTATACATATGAATATATACATGTATATATACATATTTAAGTGTTGACATATATGAATGTATGAGCAATGTGTCTATAATGTGTAGGTATCGTTAGTACATGTCTTAGTCCTTATATATCAACCATATTATATTTGTATATGACATCATAGGATAATCAACCTTTACACGGCTCTATTATCATCGCACTTCCTTTTTTTTCCTATTCCACGGTGCATTTACACGTGCATCGATATACTAATATTGTTTGGGATACCGAAGTATGAGGCGCATGTAAAATTCATATCCTAATTCTGAGAGCAAGGATATGCCACTATAAGCTGGGATACTGAGGCATGTTAACACCATATCCCGTTTACTGTTGGTTTTCGCAGGCTGTGTAAGTTCCGTTTCCATGGTGATGCTTGGAATATTCTGCTCGCTCATATATACAGCAAGATTGAAGAACAGCGTATGAAGATGCTTATAGATTATCCTACATATGACCTTAGCTGGGATATGAGCCAGCGTCTGGAACACTGCATGCATGTCGACACATTCACAGTTGCACTCACTCCATCACCTCTTCATTTGGTGCTTCAAAACTCTTTCTTTCTTTCTTTCTTTCTTTGGATTAGAATGAAACGATTCTCTGGCTGCAGTTACACTTTTCATTTCAATGCAACTTTTATCATCCGATTATGCCTGGGACACATTAAGTGACAGTTCTAGATGCAGAAAAATCTGTTTTTGCTTGCTTTGCTATTGCATCTTCAAAACCAGATATGGAAATGGTCAGGCTCGCATTGGGATCACAATTTTACATAGTATGGATGCAATCCAGCCACGATGCACATAGGTCCAATGTAAAGAGATGGAAAGGGTGAGTAGGAAAAAAGAAACAGATTTAAGTAAATACAGCCTGAGGATAACAGACATTCTCAGGCCATGAGTTTACACAGCAGTCCGATCTGGATCTCAAAAATTGCATTGAAATGCCAAGTGTTGCTGTAACCTCTGACTCATTATTGGCTAGGAGGAAAAGTCAGAGACGGTAATATTAACACAGGGAGTAAGAATTGAGGGTTACGTATTCTAACCTTGTTGAGTGAGAACAGTTGTGATGTGATGTCGCAAACCTTGCACTGTGTTAGTGACATGCCCCTGATTCTGGGTCCCAGTGCTGGTCTCAATCCTAGTTTCTGTACAGGTTGTTTCTATCCTCTCTTGAGCCCTGTCCTTTGGTCATCTCATGCAACTAAAAGTGGGTATAACATGTACTGGAATGTGTTTCAAATATATGAAGAAAACACTTGATTTCATGTATCTTGCAAGCAAGGCTTCCCCTGTTGGGATTGCAAGAAAAATCAAGGGGATTAAATATTTGAGACCATTTTCAGGTATATTTCGGTTCCAGTTTGCTCATACATTATAATGTAGTCTATTCACACCTCCTCATTATGAACCCAAAATCACTACAAATCGCACAACCATGGAGTTAGCCCAATAAAAGAAAGTGTACAACAAGCATTCCTATAGAATCAAGGCACCCAGAAATACTGTATATACAACCCTAAGAATATACTGTAGTGTATATACAGAGAGAGAGAGCGATACAACCTTTGTGCCCTCACACAAATAGACCATGCACCAAGATTGTTTGTGCCAAGTGATTGTACAAAAGCCATTTACAAATGTTAACGATTGGCTTTGTTGTCACACAACCGGACCGGGGTTTTTCTCATTCAAACATTTGTGTCTGCTCTGCAAGAGTGTCCTCGTCCTGAGTGCACAAAAAGCGACGACTCACTGTTCAGTTTCTGTATTTGTCTTCATGAAACGATATGGAAAGGTACAGTTTTTCAAAGGGGGGATTTCTTAAAATCGGTTCAGGATGAGGGTATGTACTTTAAAGCATCAACTGCCTACACCAACCTGCTTATTGATTAGATTATCAATGGTTTTCGCTCATGCTCCATAAGGTTAACATAACTACTCTCAAGGTAGGGGCTGAAAAACAGATGAAACTAGGTCCTACAGTGGTAGCCATGGTAGAAGTCTTCTATTCTGCAATCATGATAATTTATTTAGTGGGGTGACAGCCAACAGACTATTCTTTCTCAGATGAGGCACAGTATAATTGAATAAGTATATTGTAATATCAAGCTTGTGTCTTTCAAACATCGGATTGCCAGATCATTCAAACAAAGTTTACGTTTCCTGTAACAATTCCTCTGGGGGTGGAGGGACACTGCAGCAAAGCAAGCATAAAAAGTTCACTTCTGCCATGGCTACATCTGTTTATCAGTTGGCTCAACACCCTTTTATGCATTGAGTAACAGAGAAACACTGCCACCTGCTGTTGAGTGATTCCAGTGGTTTGCACAAGCTGTTTTTTAATTGCCATTTTTCATTATTTATGATATTTACCACATGACATAAATAGTAAAAGGAAAAAAATCCATTTTGTGTCCAAGGCCACTAAGATGTCTCACTAAGGTCCCATTAAACCTTTTTTTTGTTCAGAATGTGAAACCCTGTAATGTCAATACCAAACCTATTAGTTCTTTTGATTAAACATGGTACCAGCATCATATTGTGGGTTATGCTCATGGTACAGTATGTGATGTATTTTTGAGAATGTCAAATGTGACCTGCCATTAATGTATATTGTTATATATACTGAGTATGTAACACGCACTAAGGCTATTGTGAATTGCTGCATTTTACTGTCATAACTAGCCTACTATATAGATAGGGTATTGTCTGATATCAGACCTATAGCTAGAGTGTTGAAATTGCAAATGGAAACATTCCTTTTCATTTTTTTTTCTTCCAAGTGTTGTTTGGTTAACTTTCATTTAGATTTGTCCTGTTCCAGGGACTTAAATCTATAATTTGTTTATAATTGATTATTTTGCGATACTAATAAAGAATGCTCTCTTTTTGTACAGTAGGGAAAGTGTCACCATGAAAGTGTGATTGTGACCTCCTTCTCCTTCTTTACCATTTAGCCAGCTAAGTCATTATCTATGTTGTTTTAAAATGAGTCAGTGGTAGCCAGACCTGGGTCAAAGAGTAGTGGCAAATAAATCAGTGTTTGTTTAAAACTGCATGGGCATTATCAGATTTGGGTAATTCAATTGACTCGCAAATAATGTTCTAAATGTTCTGATGCTCATTTGTTCTGGCAAAATCCAACTATCTGCACTGATGTAGACAAAAGCAAACAACGAGAAGTATTTGCAACAATACTATTTGACCCTTGTAACTGACATCTGACATCTGACATCATGACAGCTTATCTGGCTGACTGGACTTCTCTGAATTGTCCTGATGCAGTTAATCCCACCCATCTGATACTCCAACACTTGGAATTCTTTGCAAATACTATTTGGCCTAGTGACATCAGAGCTTTCATCTTCATCCTGCTCCCATACAGACACTTGGCTGATAGCAGGAGCTTTAGCACAAATGAGCCCACTGCCTGACTCCTGTTGGACTCCACACCAGTTATCTTCTCACCTTGTCACCTAGATGCATTTGTGTTCATGTACAGATGTCACTGAGAACATTGTTGTGATGTTGTCGGGTTGTGGATTGGCTGTTTATGGGTTTTTCCAAGTATATATCTGTCACCGAAAAACGTCATGGAAACGCATCATAACAGTAACGACACAGCATCCCACCCAAAGCCTTACAGTGAAGATTGATTCTTTAGATCTATTTTTGATTTTGTGTATCTCACTTCACGCAGTAGGAAGGGACAGCTCCCTTGCAGATGGAGACACTGTTTGTTGAAGTGCACTTGATTTTAAATTGCAATGTTATTTTTCTTACCTTGAAGAAATCCTTTCTTTCTTGTTTAAGAATAAATGGCTAAGATATTAACCTCACGTGATGATTTTTCTGATTCATGAAAATGGGCATGATAACAAGGTTACCTTCTATTCTTCAAAATGTACCATCATTTGTTTTAATTTTGTTCCATCAATCATTTTGTTGGAGTAGGTGCCTCTTTTTTAAAAGGTAGAACAAAATCTCATTATACTGTTAGCATTCTTAAGAAAGAGGGAATAGACTGTTCTCTTGCATTATGTAAAAAGAAACAATTATAGTTTATTCTGAATAGAACTGATCATTGAATCTGACAGGACCAGAGGACTGGTGGAATCAAGACTAACTTTTATTATAAACAGTGTGACAATTCTTTGTACCAGGTAAACCCATACCAAGTGAATTGACAGTAACATTCTGTTAATGTTTGTCATAGCTGTACTGTTTTATACTGTACTGTTTAATGCTGGGACATAAAAAGGGGTTTGATGAGGGCGGGGGTGGGCGAGACCTAGAATAGCATTCAAAATAGCATTCTGTCAGATTTATTGCCAGAGACACCAGAGAGACACTGGGAACACTGAACCAGTCTGACATATTGGCCTGTCTCTGTCATCACTGCAGTTTATGACCACTAGGTGGAGCCAAACCCCCATTTAAAGACTCCCAGTTGAACAGAGGATGAGTGATGGGGACAACTGAGAAAAAGAGAGACAGAGAGAGAATGAGATGACAGAGAGAAGGAGAACGCTTTCCAAGGCTCCAGGTGTTTGATGCAAATGCTGTTTTATGTTTCACAAGACTCTGCAGACACACCTGGGCCTGGGGATGGACCACTCAAACAGCGTGACGTCCAACAGAGTTATTGAAAAGGCTCAAGTCAATTGGCCTGATTCTCAGTTACTCTCCCAACTTTCTATATGGTCTTCTCTCTCCACGGCCCCTTGCAAAGCAATTACTGCAGACCAGCTGTGTGGTCCCTTAGGGGCCCCAGTGAACCAGGGACCTCCTCCCTACTCTGGCTGAATTCACATTACAGCCTAAAATTGAGTTCTTCCACCTATGTGGCATGAATTTGATCATTTCATTGTTGTTGAAGCCCAGAAAAGGCGAACAAAATTTTATTTTCATCTACACTAGCAACGAAACGGCTTGATCTCTGCTACATAGGTGGGAAAAAACACATTTGTTAATACAGATTGTGTGATATCCTTAGCCTATGTATCTAAGTTGATATCCATGGGTACCTGATGGAGAAATAGCCCTGCATGCAAGAAGGAGAACCCAGGGTCAGGAAGTAGCTAGAGTAAAATGGAGGGATTACATGTTGGAGCAGGTTATGGGTCCCTCTCTGCAGCTTATTTGAAGAAATCCAGGATGCTTGTTTCCGGGATCTCATCAATAACAGAGCTGGGCTTAGTGTGATGAAGTGTCATTTATTTCAGCTATGTGCAGCGCTGTGTTTTTTGCTGTGTATCTGTGTGGAAATGTTTATAGCAAAGGCAGGAACCAAAGCAGACAGGTTCCCGCGAGAGGAATGTGTTCTTTTGACGACGTGGTTGCATATTTTGGTGCCCTGTGGAGGTGAAATGACACGTTCATTAGTGACGCTAAAAAAAGGGTAAAAGAGAATTTAAGAAGAATTTGTGACTCCAAAACCACGGTTCGCTTGCACGTAAGATGTTTCAAATAGAAGAAAGTTAAGGTCTAGTATTTCGATTGAAATATTAGTTGTGTATTAGAAATGTGTCAAGCAAAAGCAGTGCATGGATTCTTTTGCTCAACGATGAAAGAGTGTCCACTGAATACCACATCTAATACGGACTCAGAGTCACTCATCACTTTTGAATAGTATGGGTGGAAGCCTTTTATGTTTGATACTTGTTTATAGGGAAATGATTCAATGGTGAGAAACAGGATATCCAATCAGTTGCACAGGGAGAAGATATTTCTGGCCTTGATAAGTGAGCCCAGGACTAGAATTTCTCCCCACATAATTTCACCAAATAAAGTTATCAGTTGCCTTTGAAACTTTTATTGCTAGTTGACTCATTTATCCCCTTTCCCTTGGGGTTCATGAAGTCAAAATACCAGAGAATTGACTTCCAAAGTTCAAACCTCACTTGCATTTTTCATTTTGCCCACATGTTTGGGTTCATCAAAATATGGCTTCAAAATATGATTAAGGTCCTCAAATACGCTTGAATATAATTCTTTACAGCTTTTTTTGTGTGTATGGATCTTTCATCTTTGTCCTCTTTTTAATGGCTTTATCAAATAGAAAGCATATGATGCTCTTTTTTTAAATCCTCATCCCCAATCCCACATTCACATCACAAACACACCGAGGATTGAGAGGGTGGAAAGGCAGGAGGGTGAAGAGGGAGAAATGCACATCTGTGGCGCAGCACTAATTATTAGGAAATATTGAGAACGAGGGAGAGAGAGGGAGAGAGAGGGAGAGAGAGGGAGAGAATGGGCTTTTGGAATGGGACGGTTCTCAGATCCTCTTCCAAGTGCCTGCGCCCGTGGTGGTGTTACCCGTTTCATCTCCTTCTGCTCTGTTGTTTTACAGCGTTTGCTGTGCTGCGTGTGGATCCTGTGGGTCCTTGTTGTGTGTCTATGCGTGCACACACATAGACACACACGCACTCACACACACACACACACACACACATAATAAAAAGCTACTCTGTCAGGCCTGACAAAAGAGCCACCGTCCTGATACTTTTGAAACAGAGAGGGATGGGTATATTTATTTCTCTGCTCTATTCACCTCCAGTTTAGTTTGTGGGATGCTTTGTTATGTTCCCCATCGGTGTTGCTTGATCTGTGTTGGGAAATAAACACAGACATGCAGTCAGTAATAATGATGGCAAACACTTCATAGTAACCACTTGATTGCTGTGGGAGAATAATGATGTACTAAACTTATCCACAAACAAAAACATCCTTATAGAAAACTGTCTGTGGTTGCAGGGTAGCATTTAATAGCTGTGGAGAGTAGCAGAGTGACATTGCTGATACACAGGCCTTGTTTTCAGCTTTAAAACTGATTTTGCAGCTGCAAAGGTTATAGAAGACTAACCCGTTTTATCACCAGAAGTAGCTTAATGGACTACCCAGCTCTCACGTGTTTGTGGCTCTAGACTGCATACATGGGTTACATATCCTGCCCTTAAATAGATATTGAATGGTATTGAATGCCAATATTTCCTTTACCAACTATGGCTATGTAAGCTGCACCAGCCAAATGGCATGGGCTTCATTAACTGGCTCATAGCGCTCGACCTATTCAAGCTTTATATTAGTGTCCATTTAAATATAGAAGCATTTTTCCTTTTAAGGTATGGTTCAAATTTTATGAAGCTCATTTGACTTGTTATGAATAATGTGCAAGTACATCCTGTTCATGGTGAATCATACAAGCGTCTTAAAAACACAAATGAATTTATTTTAAATATATGAGCACAATGGCAAAATACATGCAATGTATTCTTACGTCACGTTTCTTATTAGCACATCCTGACAGGGCTCTTGTGTGTGGAAAGGGTCCGCCCTGTTTTTGTAGGAATCAGTCCTACCTCCATATATATATAACATAAAAGCATGACCAATGAAGGGTTTGCCGCAATATGCTCTCTACTGTACCATGACTGTGACCATATCCCTAATGCATCAACATCTGCTGTCACAACTAACTCACGAGGGCCACATTTCATGAGACACATTACAATCAAAACGTGCAAAGGTGAAGGAAAATACTATTTCTGCTTAAGCTGTTTCTGATGGCCAAAGATTCAAACTACCTGCATTGGTTAAGAAAGGCTGAGCTTTCTCAGGAAGCCGCACACTGGGTGGGCTTTGAATCGACAGCTAGCTACAACACCTTTACATGACAAGCTGGGGCCTGACCTCTTTTAACACCCCTGCTTATAATTAGCCTTTATTGGATTAGATACAAGAGCTGTGGATTATTTTCACATGCTTGTTATCTTGTTTTATTCATCTTGTAAAAAAGCAAATTTGTGAGAGATTGTCCAAACCCTGAAAAAAACCTTCCGTACACACAGGGAGACGGTGTGAATTCCTGCCAGTGCAGCAGCTGAGCCTGTTTGTACTTTCATGCTTAATTAGCACACCTTGCAAAGTATTCTGGGAGATTATGACATTCAGGAAGAATGTGCAACCCTCGCACTGAAGCAGAACCAGGTTTTTCATTCACCACCTACATATATCACAGCACCCTTCTTCCGATATTTTCACAAGTTGAGCTTTGGTGAGGATTTATTTTGCAGCTTACAAAAATACTTGTCAGTCAGTATTTGGCACCTGATACTGTAACGCTAAAAAAGTCACAATCCACAGTACAGCACACACACACATGAGGACTGAAGCCATGCATGCAGTCAAGTCAAAGAGTGAAAAGCAGCTGACTGGCTGTTTATAAAGTGCAGTATATAATTAGTGTGTGACAAATTAGCGCAACAAAGATTTCAACCGATCCTGAAACCATGTGTTAAAAAAAGCTCTCATGATTAGATGTTACACCGGGCACAAACCTTAGGAGGCACCGATGACCTTATGACAATCTAGCCTATTGGGGATCCTATCAGCTGGGACCCTCAGAATCATCCCCATCCTTCACCCCCAACTTCTCTCTGTTTAAACAAAGACACCTTGCAAATAATAATTATACAGTATGTATATAATGTGCATTGTAGGAAGGGGAGATGTGGCCTACATGTGGGCCCTATAGTTTATTGAGTTCATGATGGCTTCATTATATTAAGCCTTTAAAGTCCTTGTAAACAGGGACCAAAGACAAAGACTCCTCCCTCTGCCAGGCCTCAGTAACTTAATTACCCTCTTTCCAAGATACCTCCAGGTCTGCCACACAACCTATATTTAGACATTTGTTTGGCATTTCTGTTTGATAGTTAGATGGCATACAGTGTAGAATGACAGGAAAGATGTGTGAGAGTGGGGATGACTTGCAACAAAGTGAGTCGTGAGTCGGATTCGGAGCCACCAGGATGCCCTCCTCACGAAATGCCATCTGTACTCACCATCACCGCTAGGCACCTCATCGACCCACTGTGATACACCCAGTGAGAGACTGTCAAGCACAGCTAATCCATTAATAAAACCATATGGCTACAACCCCACTAGCAGACCCTCGTTTGACTTCACTGGGGCCCAGCCAGCCGACACATGCAACATGTGATGGAGCTTCCCTCTCTCTGCGGTGGGGTTAAATAAACACTGCACACACACGATTTATGGCCGATGTATAATACAATCTTGTAAACCTACTAATGTTTTCCATTCAATGAAGAACATTGACAGTGAACATCAAATGGCAACATGGGTCATGGGGGCTAGCAATGCCAAAACAATTAAGCTGTGGGAATTTCAAAGCTTGGGAGTGAGCATGGTGCTGTGCTGTTGAATCTCAGTTGCCAATCCAGGCCTCCGTTTGGTAAAAATGTTTCAAAAAGTAGCAAAATGGACTGTAACAACAGCCAAGCAGTGACCAAAGACATATGAAACGTGTGTGTGAATTTTATTTGATTTGATTTGATATATTTTATTCATCCTCCAAGGGGGAAATTCTTATTTTGTCCTCTGGTTGGGGCACAGGGCCAGCCAGGTTCAGGTTAAGTATCTTGCTCAAGGATATTTCAACACTGGGGATCAGACTGAGGCCTCTCTGGCTGGGGGATCAAACATCTCCATCTGAGGCCTACAGTCATGACACTGGGCACCATGTCTGTGTTTTTCTACTGTTTGCAGTGAATCATTTTGCTGGGTAATTTCTCTTACCCTAAGAATAGCACCTGCGGCTGGCTGGCAGGCTGCGTGGTGGTGGTGGTGGTGAGCGGTGTGCTGGGAGGCCCAGGGTGGTTAGCACACAGCCTAGTGTGGTCTGTGAGGTCCAGCCAGCCTCTCCAAGCCAGCCACAGCTCCAGTTCCCACAGCTCCTACTACTTGGCTGCAAGGCGGTATCAATGGGCATACTTTCTATTTCGACGATTACTCTCTGAAAAGCTCAAAGGCAAACAATGGAAATGGCTAGGGTCTGATTTATAACAGCCAATGCTCAATCTCCTGTTTTCCTTTGTGGAAACCACATAAAACAGCAGAGACAAAAAAAAAAAAAACCCCACTTTGGACTTCTAGGCTTATCATGTCAGCCAGAGCATTCACCTCCCAATGACCTCTTCTACTGAGAAACCCATGCTGGCTGCCAATAAACAAACACTGATTGCACCTAGGAAGTCCTGGTGGCTCAGCAGGCTAAGGCAAATAACATATACTTACAACGTCATGAGTTTTCATTCGTCTTACCATCTCTGTTGCATGGCAACCCCTCTGTTTCTATTTTATGAATCTGAGCCTGTTCACAAACAGTGTGTTTACACATAGAGCAATGGGGTGTAAGCCTGTCCACTAAATAGCTTTTGCTGGATTGTAAATGTTTTGTTCAAGGCAGGGTATTACTTTATCTCCATGCAATGTTGTACAACTTTACAGTGATAAATCATTTCCATTTTGTGACAATGCACAGATATGGTTTATAAAGAACTGTGTGTATACGGACAGTTGATTAATCAATTGTCTGGGCCGGTGGAAAGCAGGGAGAAAAGTAGCCCTGGAAGTCTCACTGCTGTGAGATATACAAAGTGATGCAGAGCAGAACCACTGTCAATAATGGAATACTTTCAAATATGTCCAGGGTCTATGCACAGCAATTGATCAACACTGTAGCCCTCTTTGTAGTCAATGCCGATTTTTATATTCTTTACACATGTGCAAATCATAATTGCACCCATACAAGGAATACATGTATGCACAAGAATGCATTTGTCTACATTCAAGACTCCAGCAACACAATGTTGACTTGAGCATCCACAACTTTGGACAAATGTAAAGTCAGGATTAGGGCAAGTATCACTTTAGTTTAGGTAAGAGGAACCAGTGCAGGGTTAGGAGAGAAAAACGATTTTAGTTGGGGTTAAAGGTTGGGTCATGAATTGGCTGATATGAAACAACGCCAGACATGAGTAGATATTTGGCTGTAGAAACCTCCTTCACTATGGAGCTTGTACTTGCAACCTCCTGAGTCAGAAGCAATAGTTGTAATTCTCATCACCCACCTCCCCATGCATGCAGTATACCATCTAGGTTACTTGCTGTTTCAGTTTGCTGCTGTATCTCACAGCAGGTGAATTTCTTTATCATACAGAACTATGCAATGAACAGTACTGTGAGTTCAGGTTTGGTAAGACCATACAGCTGTGCAACACTGTTGTAGTCATGTCAGAATCACCTTTTCTTTGTCCTGTGAATGTTCAATTAAGCCATTTCCAATTTTGAAAAGATGAATTGGACAGCTTTCGTTTTATATGATATTACATTAAAAGGGCAATGATGTGAAATCTCTGGTCCTGGTTCAAATGCACGGCTACAAAATATCCGAATACAGTCATACGAGATGCATTATGTTTTACAGTGGCATTTCATGGCATGCACTGCGATGCATGTGCATACAATTTCTGTGTGTGATTAGAATGTGTGCATTTATGCGTTGTAGCTAGCTCACTATTCACTTCAAGGGTCACCCATCTTGTGCTCCAGAAACACTTGAAAGCTCCACACTCCTAGACACTTCCTAGACGTCTACATTCTATATGACTCAATGCAAGTTGGATCCATGCGGTTCTGGCTGTAATATCTTTCCAGGGATTGATTCGGGGAAGCCAGAAAGCTGCAACTTGAAGCTACTTTCCATAATTGCAGTGGACACATTTATGAATAATTTACCCTTACACAGCAGGAGTTACAACATTGCAGAGTTTTGGGCACACAGCATTGTAACAAGATGTCCTTATTTATTTCCTTGGCCCTGTGATTGTGTTGCAAAAGGAACACGGAAATCTATTTCTAACCTGTGCGATCAAGTAGTTAACAAACTTGTGCGATGAATCACTCACTTTCCCAAAGCTTGCCATGAGGAATTCAATACTTTGTTTATGGACCTTAGACACTGTGTTTTTCTCTTATGCCATAAAAAATACTCTCCCCCAACCTCTCTCAGCGCTGGAGGCCTTCTCGCAATCTGGTGAGCATCTGATTGTTATTTAGGCCTCTTTCTACTGTTATCATGATAAAAAACACTGTGCTGGGGCCCAAGGGCTCTGTAAAGAAACCAAGAGAGGTCTAAATTGAGACTGTGACTGACATCCGTCGCAGTGTTGGAGACAAGGCTGTAATCAGAGCTGGCTTTGTGGCAGACAGTGGGACCATCTATCCCTCACTAAAAAGAAATTCTGGCAAAACCTCAGAGCTGGAGGGTTACACACGCTAGGAGGACATAGCTGTCTACTCTGGCTACTTTAGAGCCTGGTTTATTAAAAGGGAATCTTGCTCAACTCCAGAATTCATATATATGTTATTCCAGCCCCAACAATACGGGAACATGAACTCTCTCCCAAAGACTTGAAATAATGATGTCATTAAAATGTAACATTAGGAGCTTCTCCATAGACAACAAATATCACAATGATTTTCTGAATGCAGAAAACCTCATTCTATAGAAATATTATCTGTTCTGAACCAGAAAATGTATGCTGATTCCCAGAAATGTCTCCACTCTAAATTACTCTCCCAGTCATCTTTACTATCTAGCCATTAATGGAAATAATAAAAACTGATGCTTGAACCTGAACTCTGTAACATTTTATGTGAAAAAAAGTGCCTTATCAGTCTAGTTTATGAAAAGGGGCTGCGACAGAAGACTGGCACCTTCCGCTTCACTGGGCCGCTGTAGATTCATGCCGTTTTGGAGTCGGGCAGGTACACTGGCACTGGCGGGAAAGTTTTCTCTGAGCACAGGAAGTGACAAATCGAAACTTAACTTGAACACACACAGCTCCGAAACAGCAGTGAGTGAGCCAGCGCTACAGAAAGCTAGATTTATTGTGAGCAAAGATGTCTGAAGTTGCTCCGATTTTCTTCACCAAGAGGAAGAGGAAGAAATGTAGGTCCAAGGGGATAAATATAGGCGTTCCTCTTCCAGGTGGAAAGAAATGAAGGATCAGGCATAAAAACTGATCCTGACATCGCTTTGATTCTACTGGACAGGTAAAAATTGATTTCACAGCTACCTAGCTAGGTACTTATTCAGCCTTTGAAATTAGCCATTAGCAGAAATACAAACAGTTACCTCTCGCTGCCACTTGGGGCCGCCAGCGACTACATTACACAAAGTTACATAGTCCACACATGATGAAAGGCTGTCAGTGCTGAGGGACTGGTCCAAGGGAAGAAAACAGAGACCAAAAGAATGATATTGTTGACTGACAGATGTTATATTTAAGATTCAACATACAATATCATTATTTTAATTCAGCGTTATCCCCAATTATGTCCACCATTGTGAATTGTGACAGAGGGCCAGTTGGCCAGAGCTCTTCAAACCCTGATTTAGGGCTTGCATAAAACTAGATGGACCTTGGGGCCTACATGTATGATTATGGAAGTATCTCTGCCCCTCAAATGAATGGGTACAAGAATGTGTCAAAGCAGTGATATTGACCATATGAGTGCATGTATAAGTGAACTATTCCCCTTCAAATCTCTGGCTTTGTTATTTACCTTTCAAGCTGTTCCTCTGGCTTGCCTCTGCATGCCTGTGCCCACCAAAGGAGTTGGACGGTAGAAAAGACCAGTTTGATTACAATGAGCCCTAATCCTAATCATATCTTTTCTCTCACAAGACTTGACTTGTTTACTTTCCCTCAAGAGGGCAGTGTTTGAATAAAGGAGCCTCCATCTTTCAGCACTCATCAGATCCATGGGATATGAGGGATGCCAAGAATTTGGAGTACAGTGAAATTATTTTATTCAAACCAGATACAAGGTTATAGAAGGAGGAAAGAACTTCAGTGAACAACATGAATATATATAAAAAGTTCATATAGGTACACAATATATGGTGTGTCAAGTTGACCAGGGCCAGTGAATTTCTGTTGGTTGTTCAATGGATTTAAAGTCGGGAGAAAAGAAGGAGGCCCTGGGATCTTTCTAGTATTCCGCACCGCATTACTTGATGCATAAACTCGCTGTTGTTTCTGTTGAGAGTAATGCTGCTGGGTAATTAATAAGAGAAATTAATGATTAACTTGTGTACAGCATTAATATATCAAACACGCAGGGTAACTAAACCTCTCAGGAGGAGTGCGTGGCGCAAGTAGCAGCGCCAATGGCGCGACTTTATCTCTCTGCTGCGCCCCAAGACGCAGTCCAAAATAAACCACTTCAAAAACGCCTGAATGCTTTTGAGACACGTAGTGCTGCGAGAATGACTGAGGGGGGAGGAAGTTGCAATTGTACAACTTTATTAAAAACTACAACACAGTGAAATGTGTGGGTCCTCTGTCTCGCGCAACACGCTCCGACACCTGCGCGCTCTATACTCTGCTTTCCTCTCATCTGTTATTCTCCTCTCCTCTTTTCCATTCCCTTCTTTCCTCTCCTTTATTCTCATTTCCTCTCTTTTATTCTCCTCTCCTCTCTTCTCGTCTTTTATTCTCCTCTCCTCTCTTCTCCTCTTTTATTCTCCTCTCCTCTCTTTTATTCTCCTCTCCACTTTTCTTTTCTATTCCCTTCTTTCCTCTCCTTTATTCTCTTCTCCTCTGCTGTCCTCTCCTCGACTCGTGCACGCATCCAAACCTCTCTACTGGTTTCTCAATGAATTTTTTTTGTGTTGCTCAGGTTCAACCCCTCCCACTTGGTGTAAGCGCTTAATTGTCAGCCTCGACGAAACTTGCGTGGGCTTAAATACCGCGTGCGCTTCTTGCATAAGGGTGGACTCGACCAACTTGTCTGAGCGGGCATCTCTGTCAGCATTTTTCTCCCGCCGACCGATCAGCATGCAGGTGTCTCTTGCGCTCCTCGTCTCCAGCTCGGTGCTCCTGCTGCTCCAGGGATGCTGCACCGCAGTGAAGGGATGGAAGGTACTAAAAAATGATGCTACGGAGATCATACCGGAGTACACTGAAGATACCCGGACACCCCAGGAGGCGACACAGGCGTCAAACGACAACAATAACAGCAACAACAATACTATGAATAACAGGGCGAAACACGGTGGAAGAAGAACAGCGAATACAGTCTCCTATAGTGAGTATTCCGGTTTTTGAAGTCGGTGGAAAAGAAATGTGTTTTAAAAGTTGCGTGTTAGAAAAAATAAGTGTTAGAAAAAAATAGTCCCCTTCATCAGTTGTAACATAATGCATTCTGTGCAAAAATGAAATTAGGGTTATTATGTAGGCCGGCCCAACCTCAAGTAGACATTTTGGATTGAACTTGAAATGCACAAAATTGAAGAGACTAGAAACTG
>CABFOQ010024415.1:0-13534 GCA_900660455.1 Gephyroberyx darwinii
TCCCATATTGTAGTAGCTATCTAGCAACAATGTCTACACAAACAAATTTATTAAACGAATCAGACAAGAGCCACCGCCACCACCTACACCAGCTCTAGCAGCTGCAGACAACAAAGCTAGGCCATATTCTCTTTTTCAAGCTACAAACATTGACGTTACCATTAGCAATCCTGATATCATAATCAACCACTGGATTCAGGTGCGTCAAATGCGCTGTTAATTTGCTGTAAAGACATGGAACACAGCAGTCTTCTGTATAATTATTTATTGTTAGTTATTGTGAGTAGGGTCAAAGAACGGGGGGGCAGAGACCTGCTGGTTTTCATTCCATCTGCTTAATCTGGGACTGAATTAGATCTGGAATGCCAGGTGAATGCAATTACCTACTGGGTAGAATAGAAAACCAGCAGGACTCTGGACCCTGAGGACCAGAAATGAGAACCACTGGTCTGGCCTACTGCAGACCTGCAGGTAGATTTCCTTTTGCACAACTTAATTTTATATACATGATTCTTTAACCAGGCATTTTGTTTAAAGTTTTAACAGTTTATTGCTTTTTATGTTTTGATTGCTACCCAATAAAGAAACTCCTACAGTGCCATTTATCCTTAAGATTGTCTCCAAAGCAAAGTGTCATTGTGAGTTGTATCTAAGGCTACGTCCACATTAAGCCGGGTACATTTGAAAACACATACTTATCTTTCCATTTGGCCTCCAGTTCACACTAGGGTGGCGTTTTTACCTCCCCAAAACAGAGCTTTTCGAAAACGCTCTCCCAATTGAATACATTTGAAAACACTGGCCCCCCCATAGTATGGACGGCGAAAACGGAGACTTTCGAAAGGGATGACATTTCACTGACGCTTCACTGCTTGACTGTCACTTGATCCAGCACTGAGCGAGTGGTCTGCATATGCCCGTATGCATTTTTGGTGGTCTAGTGTAGACAGCGAGCTATTCGAGAATGCTACACCCGAAAACGCCATTTTCGAATTTAAACGGCTCAGTGTGGACGTGCTCCAAGGAACTTTCAAAAAGAGGAAAAAAGGTTTCATTGATAGTCCTAATTATAAAATTCAAACCATTACTTCTGTATGCAACAGCAATGTAATTTGTATTATATTGAGTCACAAATGTAAAACAACCTATGCTACCAACTTTTGTGTCCCTCAAGCTCCCAAGTCTGTATCAAACGGAAATGAAATTGATATTTTATTGTTAAGCTGTAGGAAGGAAACACACGGAAATATGCTGAGGAAGATAGACTTGGCCTATCTCCTGAACCAGCCCCACATCTCTTTGCAAATAAAAACATGCTTTGTGCTGTTCAGATAACTTGGCATGGTGGAGCATAACAAAGGGTAGCCATGGCTTCCCAGACACATATCACTTAGAGAGGACCTTACTGAGCACTGTGACAGCATTGCCGCAAACAATACGTTGGCCTACCCCAGGTGCCTGTCTGCCCACTTTTAGTCACTCAGTCACATTTACTTTGAGCAGAGTACTAACTTTCAGACTTGCAGCTCAATACAGCACATACCTGTTGTCAAACCTAACTAAGCTAGAGCAAATGATATGGGATGTTTTGTGGATGTTATTATATATATCTTTTTTTTTTTGTAGACAAGGATGCAGAGCCTGCAGCCGGACCCTAAAGCCCAGTACAGGAGTGTGTATGAAGCTCTGAAAAAGATAATTCAGACAGAGGGGATCTTCAGGCCGTTGAGGGGTCTCAACATCACCATGATGGGAGCCGGACCTGCCCATGCACTCTACTTCGCCTGCTATGAACGGGTCAAACGCTCACTAAGTGACATCATTCAGAATGGAGGCAACAGCCATTTAGCCAATGGTAAACTAGACCTACCAATCTACCTTCCAACTATCATAAACAAATCAGTTCATATTCACTGATGGTATGCAGGGCTAAGTGACATGACCTGGACGTGCAGTCAAGGATAGGACTTTTGATGTGCATGATATTGAACATTGTTGTTTATGTGTGAATGATGGCTTGTTATAAGCTGGCATAATGGCCTCCACACCACACACACACCCTCGCGGACCCTGTCATCTATAAACCAGTTTCATGATATTCCTCATAACCAGTGTATCGCTTTACCAGTTCTGTTCTGCATTCCAGGTATGGCAGGTAGCGTGGCCACTGTTCTTCATGATGCCGTCATGAACCCAGCCGAAGGTAAGACCAAAACCCATCTTAAGGAACAGTGACTATGAGGCTTACATTTTTCTAAGAGTTAAACTGCAGATTAAAAACCTGTTCATAATAGTTTAGGTGACATGTTTTTTGTTTCAACAGCAAGTGTACATGTTTGTGTGTGATAATGTTATTCCTTCTATTCTTGTGCATGGCTCAGTGGTGAAGCAGAGGATGCAAATGTACAACTCTCCATATCGGGGGCTTTGGGACTGTGTTCAGACAGTAACACGTACTGAGGGCATTGGGGCCTTCTACCGCAGCTACAGCACACAGCTGACCATGAACATCCCCTTCCAGGCAGTTCATTTCATTACTTATGAGCTGATGCAGGAGCAGTTAAACCCCCACAGACATTACCACCCCAACAGCCACATAGTGTCAGGAGCAGTGGCGGGAGCTGTTTCTGCCGCCATAACCACTCCACTCGACGTTTGTAAGACCCTGCTCAACACACAAGAGAACGTAGCACTCAACTCCATGCACATCACTGGCCACTTAACAGGAATGGCTAATGCCTTCAGGACAGTGTACCGGCTTGGTGGCCTGGCAGCCTTCTTCAAAGGGGTCCAAGCTCGGGTTATTTACCAGGTGCCCTCCACTGCTATTGCCTGGTCAGTCTATGAGTTCTTCAAGTACTTTCTGACCAAGCAGCAGCTGGAGCAAGAGGCGAGAACCGGCCCACTTTAATAGGCGTGGGTGGGTGTGTTGGGGGAGCAAACCACACCCAGACTGGAATCAATGCAAGAGGCCTCCAGTCTGAGGCTGTGTCCTCGCCTTGTTTGTCTATGTGTTGTTGAGTAATAACGTCAGGTTATTGTCTCAAAGGGAAGTCACTCTGTGAAGGTGTGACAGCGTGGCACTCATAACCTTCCTTCTTCCTAGCTAAGCCTTTGTGTGTTTTCTCCAAGCTCTTTAGAGGTGTTGTGTTGCACAAACAGGAAATGCAAGACTATTCTTAAAGAATAGAAACATCTAGAAGAGTTCATCTTTGTAAGGCATCTTTTTCTTCTTCCACAAACCCATTAATTATGTACACAGCACTCCAAACTATTTTCTACATATGGTGACTGTATGATTATGTTTGTCTTGATTAATGTTTGTAGTTCTGATATGGGACCTTTTTATTTATTTTATTGGCTTTCCAAGGCTTGTATTTTATGGATGCGGAAGAAACACATGGCTGTTTGCTTGTTTTATTTCCTTGTGTATTTATAAAGAACTATTACAACACATTCCTTAGTTCCGCTGCACAGTAAACAGAACAATAGCGCTTTCCAAGTGCCTCTTTAATGTTGAAGGTTGCTTCAGCTTTTTTCTAATCGTTTTCTGGGTTTTGACAAATGGACAGCAAATCATTATTTCCATATTCATCCTCATTGTTTGTTCTGACTGCTATCAAAAGGGCTTGCTATTCTGTTGATAATGGTCACATCTTATAGTAGCTCCCCAAATGATACCACAGGAACCATGGTTTTTCTAACCAGATATTTAAGTGTATAATTTCGTCATTCATGTCAAATCCCAATATGCTAAATAGGATTTTGTTTTATTACTTTTCTCATATATCATCTCCTCTTTCATCAACTGCTTGAATGCAAGTCTGTGAATTGAGGTTTTTTTGTTCTTTCAAGGCAAAACATCCTATTTTCTTTTTTCCTTGAGAGAACCACTGTCCCTCTCAATATCAAAAGTGTGTAGGCCATAACGGTCCAGTTATTTGCCTTGTTACAGCGCAGTACTACAGTCCTCTTGAATCACGCACAATAATAGTCTAATATTGAAGATCTTATATGTTGCAGAGAAGGCAGCTTGTTTATACATATATATATATTATATATATATATATGCATACACATATAAATATATATTTTTTCAGTGACTATTTCCAAGGCACTTCATTATGCAGGTCCAAAGACAGATCAAGTTTTAAAGGCTGTTTCCCTGGATGATGGCCTTGTCCATTCAGATACATTTGTAGTGTTCATATTTAGCTTTTGAGTGAGCTATTTTGCTTGTTACGTGCATTAAACATTTTCAGATCAGTTTTGCTGATACAGCAGCAAGACTGTTCCAAAATGTAAGGATTTGGATCAGTCTGCAGGAGACTGGTACTATACTTGGCAGCGCCTTTAGCCAAGTGACCAGTGATGTTGGACACACATTGTCACCATGAGACCAGTCTGATGAAATCAGCTGGTTGGCAGGTTGTTTTTTTTTCTTTTTCTCTTGTCCCATTTTAGTTGGACACTTCCTGTGCACTCCCTGCTCTCTTTCCAGCCTCTTGACTCTCTATTTTCCACTCAGTAGTCAAGACATTCCTCCAGATATTGCTGTAATCCACCAAGCAGTAAGATTTGTTTGTTTGCTTTTAATTAAACGCTAGTACAGAGAGTCAGATTCCAATGGTCACACGACCCTTTAGCAACAGATTAATTATGGTTGTAAGGTAGGATAATTGTTAAAATCCCAAAGATATGCATTGTATTCTATGCACCTTACTTTTAAACCTGTAATTTTGAGAAGTAGAAGATGCTATGTGCCTGCCTGCTGTGAAATGTGAAAGTACTCTCAATTTTCCAACATCTCATTCCACCCTTTTTTCCCCCCTCCAGTTTCCCTCTGAAGTAGCGTTAGCATTCTTAAATGTTTGAACTTTAGTTTAGGCCTTCTAACATTTAGAAGGTCACTGTGTTGGTTTTGCCCCAGCATTGTATACAGGTTGGTACATTTGCTCCTCCCAAAAGTTTTCAATGAATTAGAAGCCACTTGAACAAAAGCTGTTATTGTGGGTCATACCGAGGATGCTGGAGTTATTTATTATGGATAAATAACATTACAAGATTGCATGTTAATCCTCATTTTTACTTTGGTGCGTGGGTATCATAAAAACTTTAGTAGCTTATGCAATATGGTTTTACACATGGCTGGATAAGTAGCTGTGTTGTCAGCTTGAGTATAATAATGGTAACAGAAAAAGTTGAATTGTATGGGTTAGACTGGATCCCAAGAACAAGCTCAATGATTGAGCTCCAGAAAAGGTATTTTATTTAAATACACAGACTATTATGAAGTTGCCTGCACTGAGCTAGGACTTTTTCCATAAAGAAAGAAATTGGTTTGATTGGTTTGATTTATTGAATTATACAGGCAAGCATCATTGAATAACTTAATTCATAATTTTTATAATAGCCAAATTGTTTGTGTTGCTTCATTTAAAAAGTACTTAAGTAAGGAAAATAACCACTTCTTGTAAACACTTTGTCTCCAAGTTAACGCATATCATGTCAAAGTAGTACTATGATTGTTCCCAGTTGCTAATAGATGATAATAGATACATTTTAAAGGAGATTGAAGAGTTGACATCTTTTGCAGGGATGTCCATGATGTAAATATTTTTATGCTGTTTGCGCACAAATAATTGACTGAGGAATTGGGATGATTTATGACTAGAGTGCCATCTACAGTACAAGATTGTTGGAATTGAGACCAATGTTAAATGATTGTTGTAATGCTGCTACAGTATGTAACACTGGAGCTGAAATAAAAATGCAAGTGGTCAATGATGTGTTGTTTGTCTGATTTGAAACCGCGATTTGCATTTGAATGTCTTGTCTCATTCAAAGCCTTTTAGATGTTGGGCTAGTTGGAAGCTTGTTTTGATAGTTGCAGCATCAAAAAACAACCTCAAAGGGTATGAAAAACTATATCAATGGCAAATGTTTTGGGGAAATTAAAATTATGAAAGCCAACTTAAATGCAGCAGAGAAGGCCTCTAGATGGCAATGGGTTAAGAGAGTATTCAGTGAGCCACACATGCTCCTTGAACACAAGTTGAGGACAGATTAACCTGGCGAGGCTGTCTGTCGAAAGACCCAAAACACTCTGACCCGAGGTTAAGTCACTGATTGTGCATTAGGTGTCTAAACTAAAACCCAGTCCTCCCACCACCAGTCCAATTAAACAGCCTCGCTTACACAACAGCAGAGCATCTGCAATCTAAATTTCCTTTGAACTCACACAGAAACTTCACTTCACTTCTGAAGTGACATATGTAAGTCTTGAAGAATGATGGCAGGTAGGCAATGCTTTATAGCACTTATTAACAGAGGGCCTGGATACTGATTTAGTCATTTGGTGATCCATTTATTTATTCCACACTTAAAACAGAATCCATCCTCCAACTTGGATCTCAGTGTGAATCACAATGTGATCCCTTGGAGCAAGATGAATACCAGCCAAATGTCAGTAAGTCTGCTCTAACAGTCACCTGAGCAGGTAATAGGATATTATAGGAGTGTCTGTTGAAGTTCAGAAATATCCCGCAAATGTAACTGGTAGACACAAAAGGAAGTTTCCTACCCTGACCCTGATTATGAGTGTCAAGGGCATTACTTAAAAAACACCCATTGTTGTGATAGTGTGACAGAGAGGGATAAAATGGAAACACTACCATGATAAACTGGACTTCCTTTTATGTAGTATACACTGTCAAAGAAAATGCATCGACAGTGTATATAATGTCAAAGAAAATGCATGTTTGTTTTGCCAAGATGTTCTATGCAACTCTCTTTCTTCATCTGAATTTTTATATTACAAAAGTATAGTAGTTCAGTTCAGTCTCTATTACATGTTTTAATAAGCAAATACATATTCATTATCTGACTGTTTGAATGAAGAATTTCCTTTTACAGTGAGGTATGTGCCATTTGACAAAAGTGACAACAATCCTTACAATAGGTAAGTCTTCAGTTGATAAATTGATAACTCAATTGTGCACTGGGTCCTTTACATTTTATACTTATTGAATGATGAACTTTTTGTGTTTTCATAGCAAAACAACTAATACTGTATAGTAATACTGTATATACTGCAGGAGTCGTGCAGAGCCAGTAGAGGGCACCACCACCTCAAGGTTGACATCAAGGGCAAGTACCATCTCACCATGGAAGCTAATGCAGTTATTGGGTTGGGATTAGCCACCCAGTGATCAGATGACTGTTGATGGGGTTTGATTTGAATTAGTTTTTCATGTAGATTTTCTGGCATATTTCCATTGATTTCTCATATTCTCTAACATGCTGCACAGCAGGTGGCAGTCAATCACTAGTGTTGCCCTTATTATTCTTAAAACCAAAAAATAAACACATTAACACTTATGCATAGTGTTTGTAGTAGCAGCTGATAAGTAGGGTATTTGAGTTTACTGAAATTAAAGTGATTTTGCTGACAATTTCTTCTTCATATTAGGATGTTACACTACCCCAGTAGTTAAGTTTGATTGAACAGATATCTGCAAAATACTACCCTGTAGCATGTTTCTGTTTTTTTATATGATACATGCTACAGCACGGTTAGTATACTGTTAGGATTGTCTCTACTGTGTATGTACAGAAATATGTATGTACAGAATTCAAACCAAGCATCTGTCCTCACTGCAGGTCGAGTGTCACTCTAAAGAGAAATGATGGGAGGGATCAGACACACATCATCCGGACTCACAAAAATGTTGTAGTAACACTATTTCTGAATGATGCTCACAAAGCCCACTGTTTTGATTGTTTACTCTGATTATCTAAAATTGATAATTCATGTAACATTATAGTTTTGTGTTCTCCTGTGTTATTTACAGGATTTTATTGTTGATATGAAGGTATATACATCAAAAAGAGTGTGGTGTGCATCACACAGTACATAGTAATACAAAAAAGACTGATTTGATCTTTTTTCAAGATACATACAGTGTAGAGCTTTATTCAAAAACAACATGCCTCAGGACACGTACACTTGCGTTGTGGCATTGTTGTCCCCAACATGTTTAGTTTTCGCCCTGGTCCATCAGTAGGTTGTTTATCTGAAGTGTACAATGGACAGATTATTTCCCTGTGTCCTCTGTCCTTGTCATACTTTTCTCTAATCACTCTGTCTGCAGTAAACTGGCCCACCACTTTATGGCTTTATCCCATAGATAAGGCCATTGGAAGATTACAACAGATTGTTCTCTTTCTGTCTGCCTGTCCCCCTGTTTCTCTTTCACACACACACACACACACACACACACACACACACACACACACACACATAGTTGGATGCTGTGGTACTTCCGCCACACAGTCACACAACGCAATCAATGTTAACCATCGGATAAGTTGGATGCGGCAGTATATCTGTTGATAGGAGAAGAATGGCAGCTGGTCTACTGGTACCGTAACATGAGGGATCCAGTTACACCATCCAAGGAAGTTTATGAGTCTTCCCATGTGAAAAGATCAGGGCTGTTTTAAACCACCTTATCAACTCCAGCAAATTTGTTAGCCAGTCACGGCATATTGGAGCACTGACAAAGGCTGTCTTTGTAGCTGAGTTTGGTTTTCCCTCCATCTGTAAAGAAGATCTGCTTGTTTTCCAAAGCATCAGTGGGCACCTTGAAGAGCACCATGATGGCTCCATGACCACACAGTTCACTCCATCTTACAGACCGATCAGATTCCTAAGAATATAAAAGATGAAGTTAAACACTTGAACATAGAGAGGCATTAAACCTATGTTTTAAATTTCCTCACATAGTATAATGTCACATCCAAGCAGACTTTAACGTAGCTGAGTGCTAAATGAAAGCATGTGCACCACAACATCAAACAAATGGTTATGAATGTGGTTGATGTGGTTAGTTGGCATTTCTTGAGTGTTCCTTCCCATCAGAGTAGATAACTCTTCTATTGAGGGCAGTTCTGTTGTAACCTCCTCCTCACAGCTTTTCATCTGAAAAGCCAGTTAATCCAGGTGGTGTAGCGAGACACTCAGAGGCACTCCCCAAGCTTGAAGAAGGAAGGAGAAAGAAATAGACGATGTGCATTTGTGAATCAATGTACCGTGTCTCTTTTAGCCCGCGGAAGTGCAGGTACTACAATGGTAGGTAGAATAATAATAATAGATATAACCTTCAGCTTCACCCATCAGCAAGCTCCTTTATCTGATGGGCATGTTCTTATACAGCCTGGCTGCCGAGAGACGCTGAGAGATACTGTCAGATTTTCAATGCCGTCAAAACAGATGCTATCCGCCCTCTTCATGTCTAATTACCTGTTTACTCCAAAGACCTAGATTGTTGATAACAGCTCACTTTAGTTTTGGCAACTCACTGAGTTTGACTTTTTCTTTACTTTTCTTTTTTATTATAAGATATGACAAAATATGTTCAGTTTTGCTTTGTGTTTTAGGAACAGACATTCAGTGTATAGTAACAAGCATATAGTATTTGATATGTTCTGGGTGATGATGAAACCCCCCAGCTTGTCCCTGTGTAGGAAATATTGACAGGCCACACGTTGCAAAAATAGGAGAATGTGAAAACAAAAACAATTTTTATTATTCTCAATAAGGCAAATTGTATTGAACATATGAGATAATAATTTGCTTGTTGCCTAGAGGTCAGTGACAGTATCAGAGAGGTTACTGGCGTGAGAGTTCTCAAGCCTCCTATCTCTGCTCCATCAGACTGCTCACACTTCAGCTATGCTACTGTAAACGTGCCCTTCCTAAATATGTAAAGCCCTAAATCCTGCATGCCATCTTATCAGCACTGTCAGGAGGACACTGCACTCCTCTAAGTCAGCCTGGCATGTCCACCTGCATGTCTGGCTAAGTACACTTCTCAGGCCACATTGTTGGTATTTTGCTTTCACATAAATGGTTTCCAGTCAAAACATTATGATGTTTACACTAATCAAATAAATTCACTTCATCTTTTTGTAGGACTCTTCTTACGACACTGTCCGACATGACAATACAATTGATTTCTCAAATAATATCAGATAAAAAAAATCAGATAAAATTAGATTCATGAAGGGCTGTAGAAGATATTTCCATTTTATAAGTGAGAAAGAGTGTCACACTTGATAAATAATGATTTAGCAATTACTTCAATTATGTATTGATAAATCAAAGAGTTAGAGCAGTTGCACAGCGGTTCATCAAGTTATTTAAAGTTATTTTAAATGCAGGGTTAACCAGGTAAAATATAGGCATGACTCCTCATTTTTAATGGTGGATAATAGCTTGATTCTTTGTATCCATAAACTATATGACTTGGTTGATTAGCCTCCTTAGCCGCTTACTGTTGCGTTTAACAAAACGTTAAAACTTGTTCACTCACTCACCTAAACTCATGCTGCCCTTGAGGATACTGATCTTTGTATGTTTATATTAAATGTGTCAAAGAGTAACCAAATAATAAATCAGGTTATTTTTCAAACTTTTGTGATCTTTCACTTTATGGGAAATGCCTCTGGGCATGACAGCCATTGGAGCACTAATGATATCAAATCAAGGACAGACGGGCTTGATCCATTGAGGTCTAGTAGTAGCTAGTAGTAGCCTAGTAGCTAACTGGTACCTAGCTCTTTCCCTCCCAACCCCTCATGCTTTACCCACCACCACCACCGCTGTTTACATTAACCTGTACAAGGTCTGCCAACATGCCGCTGTTTTCCCCCTTATCAAGCCCCTGTCAAACAGCTCCTGCCTGCATGAAGATAAGACAATGAGGCATTAGGCATCCAGGTTTTACAAGAATAAAGACCTGGCCGAGTTCTAAACCAATCTCAAAGTCCAGGGGATAGAGGAGCTCAGGCTTGCCCAGCCTCCAGCCATGGAGGTGTAGGTGGCCTACCACCTAAACCCTAACCACCGTGCTATCCTGGTGGAATCTTGTGTCACCTTGTCTAGTAAAATAGAATGCCTCACAACGATTTACCACGCCCCATCCTTCCTAGGCAGCAGCAGCAATTGGACATCCACCAGTTGCTAAAGCCCTAAGACTGGGCACAGCTCAGTCAGTGAACCAACAGTTGAAGGCTACCAAACAATATTTCTTGGCAAGTTTCTCAGGTTTGGTTCTCAGGACATACAAGTATCTGACCGTCGCATTTGGACTCTCCCTAGAAACAGGTAGAAGCCCCAAATAAAATATTTGGAGCTCCTTATTGCATTATGCTTAAAGAGAGACTAGTCTCGTTTAAGCTGCCTGGCCCATTTCAACTAGGGAACAAGGTCTCATTCAGAATATACCATTGGCTTTTGGGTCTTATGGTCTCAATGATCTAGGTCGTTCACGTCGCCTTCTGAAAATGAGAACTTCAACTGCATTTCTAAGGTTGTGATTGTTTCCTATCAGTGCTCAGTGTCTGAGGTGCTCTGCTTTTTACAGGATCTGGTTGTATATTTAGCCATCTATTTTTGTCATATGGGTTTTGGCACCAACTCAGTGGGTCAACATCCATTGGTACGCCATTTCATAAAGGATGTGCACCATAAACTTCCCCTTTTCATGCCATTATTCCGCCATGGGTTTTATTTCTTGTGTTTGATGCATTGTCATTACATCTGTTCAAACCTTTGTAAGGAGTCACTTTAAAATTCCTCTTGCTTAAAACCTCTCATCTCAACGCTTACATTAGCCAAGCAAGTGATATGCACATGCTGTCTATTCATCCTTTGTGCATGCAGTTTGTGCCAGGGTTCATCAAGCTGTGCCTACGGCCTAACCCTGCATTTGTCATTAAAGGAAAAATCCACCCCAAACACTTGTGGTGGTGTATCGTGTATTCTTCAAAATGTAGGAAATAACTGCACAAGGCAGGTTTACACAACTGACCTGAGAACCCCTTCTACCAGGGGCATGACCACTTCAAGGGCTCTGCTTAAAGGTATTTCCTAACTGTAAATCTGTGCTGCAGTGAGTTGGGCTTCCCCTCACACATTTATCAGGTTCTACTGGCTTGATGTCACTACACCCTCATTGGTGCATGCTGTGCTGGGAGTTGGAAGTAAAGGAGTGAGATGATTCACTACCCTGCAATGTACAGAGAAGAAATATACCTGAGAATGTCACACATATTGGGGCCATTTTTAGCTGCTTCCCAAACTGCTTTTGTGACCTGATGTAAGCAAAAATCCCCAACTTCCTCTGGACAAACCCTATCCGTGGAGAATTACTCAGCCGTAGCTTCCAATTCAGTGCATCTAACTTTCTCACATTCATATGTCTCATACACCACACATATTAACAAAATTGGTTTTAGTTTCCATTTTCAATCTTGTTCATCATTTTATTTTTGTTTATTTATTTATTCCATCATCTCCCAAAATTTTCCTTCCTCCCCTCCACTTTAAGGTCCAATGGAAACATTGTAGGGTGTCCTGAGGAACTATGGTCAGGGTTAATGTGCTTTTGCATCATTTTTTAAACTAAAAATTGAGATAATATCTTGGAGATAATAATATCTTGGAAATTACTGTGATGCATGTAGGCACAATATATGTAATGAATATTTGTCATTGTGGATGCTTTGTCTATACAGTAGCTGAATCAAATATAATACAGCCCTATGCCATTTGGTGAATGCATTAATCCAAATTTAAACTAAACATAACATTGTTAACTACATAGTGCACTCCTGAGCGTCATTGCTCAGGGTAAACAGCATTGTCCCTTCACTAGGGGAACTCACAGGGAGAACAATATGACTCATATCAGAAGAAATCTACATGGCATTATAATCACCAGATGACAATCTGCATTTGCATCTGCATCTACATTGAACTTCAGTTAAACAGGTTCTTCCTCAAGCTTAAGAAGACAGTTGCCCTTAGGTGATAAGGGCAACATACAAGAGACCATGTGATAAATAGGGGAGAGGAGGCTCTATATTTAAGTTATGGATGATATCAATATACTCAGAGACAACCCTCTGAACAAAATGAATTCCATACCTACTTGTGCTACCAATTGCAGAGCAGCTCTGGCACCCACCTATGGGAGGTAAATAGAGGTACTTTAAGCCACAGGGCCATTGAGCATTTTGCCTCTACCACAGCACCAGATTATACAGACTTTCCATAACAAGCCAACAAGTAAGCCCAGTGATGGCTTGAGATGTTGTAAGAGTAGAAGGAATGAAACAGAGATGTGAAGTGTTACAGAATTACAATTAAGGCATTTAGCTTACATTCTCATCCAGGGCGACTTTGAGTGAGCAGTTAGAAGTTCAGTGTCTTGCTCAAGGACACTTCAACAGGACACAGTGCTGTTGATGGACACAACATTGACTGTTGTGGGGACTGAACCTTGGACCTTTAACCATTAGGAGTAGTAAGAATTTTTTTTTTTTTTAATTATGTGTTAAATCATGTGAAAAAAGTACCCATAAACCTGTACTTCTGGTTGAGTTTTCAACTGGGATATGGGATTTATATACAATAGAGTGGTTGAAAACTCAACCAGAAGTACAGGTTTATGGGTACTTTTTTCAC
>CABFOQ010024415.1:13554-26928 GCA_900660455.1 Gephyroberyx darwinii
ATTTTTTTTTTTTTTAATTATGTGTTAAATCATGTGAAAAAAGTACCCATAAACCTGTACTTCTGGTTGAGTTTTCAACTGGGATATGGGATTTATATACAATAGAGTGGTTGGGCAGATATTCTGAATGGTTATGAGTATACCATTGTAGAGTTTAAAATTAGTTATGAAGCAAATTACCCAAACTACTGAAGAATAGGTAAGTACACAGTGTTGTTGGTATTTTTCTGGCACAATTCCACACATTATTTGTTGTGATGACACCAATTTAAAATAGCTGTCACAGTCTGCATTGTCCCACTAGATAAAAATGTTCCTTCTGATCCCCTTACATTTATGTAGAATTTGGATGACTTTCCACCAAGAGCACATTTCTCTCAAACACAAGGTCAGATGGCATTCCAATTTCTCATTCAAAACACTTTCTCTTGTATTATGTGGTGTCTCACAGTGGAAATAAAGTCAGCAGAGAGATTTCTATTACCAGTTACCATTCCATTCATATGGGCCACATGGCAGTTTGAGTGGATCTGTTTTAGCACAAGCACAGTCGACAGCTTTCAAATCCAATTTGATGGTCAGATAAATGAGATAATGTTCAGTGTGTGAAAGAGATCTCTTTGATAAATGTCTTGCAGACATTTAAAAAATGTAGTCCATCTCGCACTATTTCCTGGAACTGCTCTGAAATCTTTTATTCATGTCAAACAATGTCCTGGTGTTGAAATTGTTGGTTAAGTATGTTTATAGCCTATAACCTTTATTTGCTTTATTCTTGTTGCTGGTGTATTGTGGTTTCTACAGCAAAAAATATTCTCTCTATGTTTTTTTGTTCCGTTGACACACTACCTTCCATATAGTGAAATATTTTTGCACTGACTCCTCAAACCTCCTTAGATAAGAAATTACAATTGATCTGTTTGTAAAGTTCATAGCTTGCTTCATGATGTCACCTAAAGAAAGTTTGAGAAGCTAAGGTGCAGAATGGTTTACCTCCATTTAACTGGATGGATAGGGGTAGGGGCTCATTGAAGAAATGATGTCTCATTCTTTAGAAAGGACCCTCATCTGTTCCTCAGATCCCAGTCAGCCTTATCTGCTCATGCAATTTTACAGTATTATCAGAGTTTAGGTCCGCAGCGATAGTTTGTTTCTCTTCTGAAACATACTTTTACAAACCTGCACCCGATAGTGGACAAAGAGATTGGGACGTGCTTCAATGTTTCATACAAAGACAACAGCAGGGGTTATTCTATTTCAATGTGATTCAGATAGTCAGTGGAATATACTCTTACCGGAGTGGGTTTCACGAAAGGTGTCGTAACGCTAAAATATCTTGAAGTAGTTCTTCAAGACATTGATTCATTACACAAGTGTTACCCGAAACCATTCAAGTAGTGCGTGAAATCACTCTTTCATTCACAACATCCTGACACTAGTTGTGAGATTGCACGAATGTCTTTGCAGGTGTTGTGAAGGCAGAATCCTACACTGCAGACAGAGACCATTTTCTTAAAAAAAACTTAAATAAATAAATAAATACCACCAAATGTTATGCTGTTTCACCAAATGTATTTATTGTTAGGCTACACCAAATTTGAGCCTATACTGCAGCCTATTAGTCCTTTGCAGTAATGTGGCGCTGTTCTGTTCTCAGCATATCCAGGTAAAAAGTGTTCATTATAGCATGATAAGGTGATTGACACATTGAGGATGATGATCAAATCCTGAGGTACAGTGATGTTGGAGGAGATTAAATTTGGTGACAATAAAATAATTGATGATCATCAATTTTCATTACACGTTTTAAATTGGAAGAATGATGACAACACAGCATGTCATTAGGAGGCAGTGAGGTGAAATGGAATCAAACTGCAATATATTTTATATATGCATTTAAATATATGTGTAGCCTAGCCTATATTCTAACGTTCATAGTTGTATAATTTATAACTAATCAAAATGGTATTTGCAAATTGATGATTCTTAAATGGACCCAGCTTTCAGGTTTCAGATAATCAATGATTCCTTTCATCGACCTGTGATGCCTCACGGTTACGTGGTTCTTCACGTTAATCTTCAATCTTCGTGCTTTCGTCACATCCTTTGGGAAACGCACGTGAAATTTTCAAGTAGTATGCTAAACTAGCTACTCCCTCCTTAAATAAATTGAGCTGCTAGTCCAGTTTGTCACACTACAACTCATTTGAAATAGTTTCACTAAATACAAACTACATTTGTAGCATTGACAACATGGTAACAATTTGACAGCTTCCTTCTTTCAGTTTCGATAAAATGTAGTTTACAGTTTCAGTAGTCAATTACTGCATATTACGTTATGCTATAGCCTAGTTCAACATGTGGTTACTCCCCAACACTGCAAATATCCTATCTTCTATACAGTTAACACAGAGCAAGGGAAAAGTAAACTTTATCAACATTGCATAATTTAATAATGAATTAATTCATGTTACAACTGAATTCAGTGATCAAATGAGACGGTTAAATGAGCATTAACGTTTTAGGGAAACAGGCTATTCTGCAAAAGGTCATGCCTGATTCAAAAATCAAGGTGAACTGAAAAATAATAAAGTATAATATTGAACACTCAGTTGCCTAAATATCTGTACATGTATTATGGTGAATGAGGACACTAAGCAATCAAAAGTTTTAGGAAGTTTAAATGACGCTTTGTGCGTCATGGGTCCATACTGCTTGTCCACTTCACCATAACGTTGGCCCCCAGGGGCCACTGAAGTCACACAGGTAGGGCCGGTACTGATAGGCTTTGCAGAAAGTGGAGAGTAGTGACGCCCGGACAAACTCGTCCCCCAGTCCCTCCGACCTGCACGTGTCCTTACACAACTCCGAGGTTTGCTGTTTCCTTTTTGTCTTGTACCTCCTGTTCTGAAACCATATTTTAACTTGGGTTTCGGTGAGTCTCAAGGCGCTGGCTAGATGGGCCCTCTCTGGGGCGGACAGGTACTTCTGGTGGTTAAATTTCTTCTCCAGTTCAAGCACTTGGAGGTGCGTGAACGCGGCTCGGGAGCGCTTCTGTTTCCCCGTGGATGCGAACCTGCTGGACTCCGAGGAGCTGGGACACGATGCGTCCAGGCACTCTGTGGAAGACAGACGTGAGTAGGTGGTTAAATGGGGAAATGGTCTACATGACAACCACCGATGTGAACAAAATATGCTCTCAGAAAGGTATTAATGTTAGACTAGTATTTATGTCATAAAGGTTTGGGTCCAGCTGGGTTTTCCCTTCATGACAGACCTGACTGAGCTGCTCACCTTGTTGCGCTCCCGACTCCGTCTCCTGCGGGCAGAGCTGCTCTGATAACCCCTCGGACTTGTGTCTCCACTGTGAGCATCTTTCCGTCTTCTGCGCAGAGCATTTGCCATTAAACCTCGGACTTTCCTTAATAGAGAGAATGTCTTCTATGAGGAAGGATGTCAGGGGTCTGACTGTCTCACACATTTCTGCCCAGTAGTCCAACTTAAAGGCCACTCGGTGCCAGAGGCTACAGCTGGTGGCTTGGTTGCTCCAGTGTATGTCTTCTCTCACACACCGAGCCTGAAGCATCAATTTATACCATAGCAGGGGTGGGTCCACTCCGACTACACTGACAAAAGAGGCGGGCCAAGGAGCTCTTGCTTTTCTATTCTATTAACCCTAGTTTAGTATTTGTTTGCCTCTTCACGTCTCATACATTTCAATGGACCCCATGGAAAGTACCATCGGACTAATAATAGGCTATCTCTGACTAACTTTAGTGATCGTTTTTTTTTTTTTTTTTTTGTAATTCTATGACAGAAGCCTAATAATGTCAGTGTACCCTTATGAAAAATAAATATAATACATTTTACATTATACATGTATCACAGTAAAACTCCATAATATTATAGTAATATTCTATATATATAGGAAATTTATAGTCATTTGTTCAGAGGGAAATTAATCTTACTAGTGTTTAACTTTTTAATGGATCAACTTTAAATTATTGTGATCATATTCAGACTGTATTCATACCATGGATTCATGTCTTGAGTTTGATAGAGTTTAATAACCTTAACCCTGTCTGCCAGGGAGGGGGCAGAGTGGGTGGCCATACCTGCTGGAGGGCTAATGTGTTCAGCACATTTAGCTCGGCTCCTAAAGCCACACATTCACACACATTCATTGTTTGGCAGCTGTTTATTTGTTGTTCTCATTGGTTCTGCCTGACCTTTTTTTTCCTGGGAATAGGACGTTTGCTAGTGTATGTAGCTCCTCAGAGAATTCACACTCCGCTTGGAATAACATGAAGAGTTGATAAATATGATCCCCTCCATGCCCCCTGCCCCTGCTGACTCCATCAGCTTCCCCGACACACAGAGGAGTGGCCAACACGTCCATATCACATTGTCCTAATGGTTGCAGTCTTATTTGATGGTTGTCCAATGGGAGTATCAGATTATGAGCAAAGTAGAAGTATAAGGAAGAGGCCTGCCAGAGGACCTGAGGGCCTCACACTCTGTTGGCATCTTTAAATGTAATCTTAAGACATATCCTTTGCCTAGCAACATGAGGTGTCAATATCCATGTGTTTTACATTGTAATTTCTCTCTTACACACTGTGTTTGAATGTTCTTTTCAATGTTGAGCACCTCGTTTTGCAAGTTTAGAGCATCCTGTGCTGCGTTATTGTGCAGCATTATAAAAAGGCTTTCTATTTTAAGTATATTAAGGTTATTCTTAAGCATTAGCTGCTGTCTTGCCAACACAGTATTAAGATAGTCATCGTGATATGCTTGACCTTGAATTCTTTGTCTCATTCTGAAAGTATGTTTATCCCTTACATACAGTCTAGACTGAGTCCCTCTCCATGCTCTAAAACCCATGTGTGGATTTTTTTTGATGATTCAGTAATGAATATGGAATATATTTTATATAGGCAAAACTTTCTGTTGCGATACAAAGATTCAGGCGAAATTCTTTGAGTCCACTGAAAATCAAAATATTTTCTCAATTTCATAGTAAAATATATAATTAATTCTCATGACAAGAGTATAAATAAAGCCAGTAGTGATGGTATCATCCAGGCAGACATGGGTCTTTTATGCCTCCACTGATCTCTATCTTCACTGTTAAATCCCCCAGTTTATCAACCATGGTATATGTCATCCTCTGTTCTTATTCTTAGACAATCTATGTGATTGCTCATAGTCTTGTAGACAGTGAAGTTTCTGTATCCTATTTGTATGCCAAACATTGATTGCATGGCTCACATATTTAGTTGCGTAGTGCTCTTAACTAGTGCTGCACCACCCGCGGCTTTAAAGAACCTCTGACCCTTTAGCCTAGGAAGGCATTTGTCTTCCGCAGTGCAGAACATGTAGTGCTGCTGGGTTTTTTTTTGCAAGACAAGATGTCGTGCATTGAACCATCAATCTTCTGTTGTTTTCCATTCAAGACTGTTTTTTCTTTGCCTCAGATGAGCGGCAAGACAATGTGTTTTTAACAGTATATTTGTCAGGCTTCTGTCCTGTTATCTGTTCCGCATCAGTGTTGATTCATATTGTATCCTTTGCCTGCCCATGCATGGTATGACTTGATGACTATGTCATCAGATTGAACAGCTCAATCTGAAACTTTTGTATTGCAGAAGTTGATTAACTTACTTCAGGATTGATGTCATGGTTAGAGGTAGATACTCATTTTGTATCTTATCAAAGAGCTAGTTAATGCAATACAGCATAACAACTAAATACATGATTTGTGTGACATCATGTGGACCTAAATAAGGCGTTATTTCCACATGTGGGAATGATGTGGGAGTCTTCCAGTAGAGGGTGCTCTGAAGTCATGGATCAACTCCCCACAAAATAATGTTGGAGCATGGACTGCTGTCAGAGGAGTCACTTGATTTGACTTTTTATCCACATATTGAGATATTTTGCTGGATAGGGTTTGTTTTGAGGAGAGTCTTAGATGAGACTATATTAAATAGCGTGCATTGCGACCTCAGGACTTGGTGAATAGTGTGTCTTGTTGTCTTGGCAAAGTGCTGTTGGGGAAGTTCCCCCTCCATTCAGATTGTAGCCAGAGGATCTACCTTTTCTTATGTTTGGTTGGCAGTTGAGTGATTTCTTGGTGGGCAGATGGTTGGAGGGAAGAACCCTGATCCTTGGGTTTTACTTATATTGTGAAATCTGAAACAAGCATCTCAGCACCAATCATAAACACCAGATTATCAGATGGTGGTACAATGGTGTGATTACATATCTACAGATTAGACTGCTGCCTTTCATTTCTGCACTCTTTTCTGCAGCTGACGTAAGGCTATCTGTGAGTTCAAAAGCCTTTTTGAGCAACCATGGGTCCCTCAGAAAAGGACAATCTCACATCATCTTCTGCTTAAACGTGAAATCTGAACCACAACACTGCAATCAAACATTTGTGGATCTCCCTCTCCCATCATTTCACACTTCTCTTGGCTCACAACCCACCCTATTAGTGCCCCCACACCTCTACGCCCAGCAAAATACTGACTGAAAATCAGATTTATTTATTTTCAAATCTCTTGGCTTTACCGCCACTGCTCTAGTCTCTGCAAACAATGCTCCCTCCATTCATTCTCCACACTTCTTTCAAAGTGGTAAGGGTTCGGCAAACAGCCCAACCCGGGGCAGATCATACTTTAAACTCTCACATCGTTCAGTCAGACCGACCTGAAATGGGAACCACACAATTCTAATCGCACAGGTTTCTGATCCTCATATGAAACTTCACACTTTGTGAACCATGTCACTCTCACTCCCTTTATAATTCTGCCTATCTCTCACTGTCAACCTGGTGACATTAATCAAGATCATTTGTTGAGCAAGAGGTAATAGCATGGAAGGAATGATATCCTTCCTTCCTTTTTTCTTTCCATATTTCTAGTTTATGTGGACTTGCCTCTACAGACGTAACCGTTTGAAAAAGTTATGAGAATATTGACAGATGGCTTCAAGTATGTAGAGATGAAGTAATGGTTAAACCCACCTAAACTCAGTTTACTCGCCTTTTTTTGCAGAATAGTTTATCCACCTTTTTTTGGCATTGTTTGCATTCATTTGGATAGTTAACAGTGGAGACAGAGACAAGAAAGATTGGGATAGAGGAGGGATGGTATGCGCCTTAGACCACTGAACCACCAGAGTTTATCCACCTTTTTACACCTTTTGTACATCCTAAATTCAAACAATAGCATACAACATAATATTTTAGTATCCATTATATAATTATATAGTCTTTTGAGGGAAACATTCATAAATTGCACAAAAAAAATGAAGTTCTTTTTTTTACAATCCTCATTGTTTGATTTGTGATGATAATCTAGTGAAGATTATAATTTACCCACCATTAATTTACCATTAATTTACCATAACATCTAAGTGTTTGTTTTCTGATATTGGAGGTTAAATTATGTAGTTAATATTATTTCACGAATTTTGGCAAAATATTTCCTGCAAGTGAAACCACTCTAACATTGGCATGAATTTGTAAAAATTGCCAGATGGCCAGAGTGCACACACACACACACACACACACACACACACACGCACACACGCACACACACACACACACACACACACACACACACACACATTCACACTCAGGCTTTATCTGATCTCTTCAAGTGGCTCTGGTCTCCTCTCTGTCTACAGCTACATTTCAGAGTCCTTATCTGGACAGTGATGCGCCTTCGCCTCGTCGCTATCCGCGTCCCCACGGGGCTCCACAAACCTCAGGCCCTTTACCTGAGTAGCCTAATGGATTAAGGATGATACACTGGCCAGTGCTAATGTTTGAGTCGGCTTCTTTATTTTATCTGTATTCAGGTGCTTGGACGCTTTTCCCCCTCATAATAGAAACCACTCAAGATACCGTGAATAAAAGTATTATCCCCATCACCAAAATATTAAATTCCCATAGAGATATGTCTATTATCTATGGTACTCAATAGCGATTTTAGTAGACTTTAATACTTTGTGGTATTTTCTTGTATCTCCTAAGGTGTCACTATATATAATATACCTATACGATATTATATACTCTCCATTTTAATGTTTTGGTGTAATATTTTATAGTATCATTCTAAAATGTATTATATGATTTCTATAGTTATTTTTCGTAATGGATAGTTCATTGTATTATTTTTAATATAACTAGGTGTAATAACCATCACTTAGCCTGAAATTGCGTGCAAATCCAAGTTGGGCCTATCGCTGTAATGTTGATGACTGACAGGTTAGATTGGAGGCTGTTTCCCGTTTGATTGAAAGTTAAAAAAGTAAAAGAGCCACTCTGTCTGTGGGTTTGTTTACCCAGCAAAGCTCCAGGACAGGACAAGCGCTCCGTCCTTATCAGCGGATTTGTGGATGGGACAATGATGAGCCCAGTTTGAAACCACACTTAGACCGCCGCCTTGTCAAGTCAGATGTCCCATCACCCATTAGCATTTGATGGTGATCTTTGATAAACGGTGTGCTTGAAATATGCAGGCTAATTTGGCGTTAAGAAGAAAATTGCACATTTTAACTGGAAGTGATGAGTCGAGATTAATAATTAATTGCAGATTAATTGAGATGTCTTATAGTTTAAGACTACAAATGGAATAAATTTTTTTATCTCATAATAGACTAACGACCTACAAAAGCTTTTGTAAAATGAACTGAGCTAATGAATATGTTTTAATTTTACTTCTAGTCATTGGGTAGACCCTTTTAACAAGTCATTTTAAATGAAAAAACGAAGCAATAAGGTGAACCAACTGAAGAAATAATCGTATTTTCATCTTTGAAGAGGCTAGTTTACACTGGAGATAAATGGCATGTAAAAATAGACTTTTAATGTATAACAAGACTTTTTGACATATGTAGTCTTGAGAAAAAATACCGTTTTGAGTTCATGATTTTTATACAGTGAAATGTACTTCACATAATTCAAAAATAAAATAAGTAGGCCTAATTAAATCTAAATTTTAAGACAGCGGGCAGTGTAAAACACTTGGACATTTTCGTCATGCTTTTATTTGCATCTGATTTACAAAACATTAAAACGGCTGCATTGGCAACACTCACCTAATTCCCATTCCATAAACAAAAATAAAAATTACATGAGACGAATCGCTTAGTTTTTAAGGACCCTGTTCGTTCCTTACCAACCTCTTACACCCTGTAATGAACCTTGAAAGTGTCCATGGCTGAAAGGCCCTTCGGTATTACCTAGTACATCAACCAGCTGGTTATTAGGCATCTGGGTGGCAGTCATACTGGCTGACGATGACCCGCTGTGGTAATTGCAACCATACACGCTGCTGTTTCCATATCCGAACATGGGATTATAGGGTCCAATTGTCACGTTATACGGTGCTGAATGAGATCCTGCGCTGCAGAGCTTTCCGTCTCGAACCAACACGGGCACCGCCACCCGTCTCGGTGCAGGTGGGTATCCCGCCAGCTCCAAGGATTTGTCCTGTCTCTGGCGCTTGCATTTGTACCTCCTGTTCTGGAACCAGATCTTGACTTGGGTGGAGGTGAGTTTCAGAATGTGGGCCAAGTGCTCTCTCTCCGGGGCAGAGAGGTAGCGCTGCTGCTTGAAGCGCCTCTCCAACTCCGACACCTGGGACTGGGAGAACAGGACCCGGGGCTTTCTGCGCTGCCTTGGTCGGGGTTTCTCCGGGGTTTTGTCGCAGTCAAGTGAACAGTGAAGACCGCAACTTTCTACCAAAAGAAATACATTAAAATATTCAAAACACCTTGTTAAACATTTGCCCGAAGTTATTTTTTATGACTAGCCAATGGGTTATTAATCAATCATTGTAAATAATATACAGCAAATACTGATAATGAGTCTTATAATCCTAAAAAAAGTGAAATGAATCCGACAATGGGGTGAGATAATTCCACTTATTTATGTCCAAATAACTTTTCTTGAATCAAGTGACATTATCTTGAAAATAGGGATCCTTATACGTCCAGATGTTGCCACTTTTCCAAACATGTAAAGTTGCATTAGGGATTAGGTATTAGATAATTATCAATGATCATCACCATTATCATTAGATAATTATCATTATCTACATTGGACACAAGTGAAATCATTATTTTTTTCACATTTGAACGAAAACGTGTGGCAAGGTATGGCACTTGTCATAACCTACGTGAGTCCAAACTTGATCTTGTAGTTTTTATCTCAGGGCATAATGGAGAGTAAAGATCAAACAAAAATCCCCTGAACTTTATTTGAAAGCCATACCTAAAATAAAACACCTAAAGGGAGCATTGGACACGATCAATGTTTCCTCTGAGCTGTGTGCGCCTAGGTGGCCTATCTAATCTATCACACTGACCAAATAATATAATGTCTCGTCAGTGATCAGGTATTTACTCCCTTTGTCCACAGAAATTTTGCCTATCACGTTTAGAAGTTTTTTTGTGGTAAATGGTTTTAGATACATGGGCTTTCCCATAGGGTTTAGTGGAGTAACACCTTGTTAATAACCTTCCCGCTTTACTCGGGCCTGAGGGTATGGCAATAAAGATAGGGGAAATAGATTCACTATCGGGCCGTTTTGCACGGTGACCCGTGTTTTATTCCTAAGCCAATAATAACAGCCTGCAATAACAGCATGTCAATAACATTGTTATTGATTTGTTTACGATGTGTGTGTCAACTCACCCTGGTCATTCATTTCCTCTTCTGCCGCCAAGTTGCCTCTGTGGGTGTCGAGGTTGGTAGTGCGTTTCCCCCGCATCGCTGACACGCACAGGTTCTCCTGGCAGTCATGAAGGTCCAGGGTCCGAGGCGAATTGTGCTCGTGTTGGTGAAGCATTGGCGCCACTTGGTCAGGCATCAAGTATTCATTCCCAAAGACATGGTGGTGCTCCAGCTTCAAAATATCCTTGACTGAAAATGGCGTCGAGGTCGATGAACTGGGATTCATCCCCCCCTTTTTGGAGCCTATACAATACTTATTTTGATCCTCTTTTATGCCTACACAGCTGCTGGTGATGCTGACCGACTTATCGCTTAACTGGCTGATGACTGAGGGCCTGGAGATAAAATCACTTGAGGTAGCTGTAGAGCAAGGTGGGGATACCTCTGGCCCCTCTCCAAAACCTCTCCAGACCATTGGCCAACACCCAGCCTGCGCGCTGAGTCGTGCTCCTCTTATTCTCATCTTACATAGGAACACTTCAGACCTTTTTCAGTTTTATTTGTAGCCTACTTAGGAGGTGGCAATGGTCTAATTAATAGGCTACTACTACTACTACTAATATTATTAATAATAACAATAATAATAATAACAATAATAATAACAACAACTATAATAATAATAATAATAATAATAATAATGATAATAATAATGATAATAATAATGATGATAATAATAAGAAGAAGAAGAAGAAGAAGAAGAAAGAAGAAGAATAGTAATAAAGTTTAGTCTCATACTCAAGTCTTTAAATCTTGTTGTTCTTGTGAGTGGGGGGATTCCAATGGAGTGACATAATTTCACTTTTTTTATTTATTTATTTATTTATTTTAGAAACAATAGCCAATAAACGAGGCAGGACACGGCAGATGACCCCTTATCAAGAAAATAACACTTATTTAAACAAACTTATTTGCATTGTAACCAAATGAAACCCCAACTGGTAATTGTTTTCCCCCGCTCGTTTTAAGACAGATAATGCTGTTCATACTCATTATCAGATAAAATCAAACGGGTCATTTTGCAGCTTTTACCCAAACCTCGCTTCTGGTTAACCACTTAATTAGCCTACAGGTCCTCGGGGTTGAGTGATCTTCGGTGATGTTGAACAGGTTTATCACCGGCGCTGCTTTCCAACCCACGTTATTAGTGATCCCAGGCCACAACAAACAGTAACATTACACCTGATGTTGTGGAAGTGGAGAGGCGGCGGCGCCAGCCTGCAATGCATGACTGATGCCAAGACGCGCGTCTGTGCAGACCGGAACAAGGACAGACACCAGCTCCTCCACCTCCAGGTCACTGGTGAGATCTATGTAGGTCCCTAAAGGCTGAGCACGGCATTGTGTTTAACAGGCCGCGTTTGAAATCAGTTTGGGAGCTGTAGATTTAAAAGGAGCTGGATGATAGCAAATGAAAAAAAACTCCCATGACTTTCTTTATCTTTTGCTTATTATCAGTGATTTAATGGTGAGTTAAAAAAAAGTGGGTAAACTCTATTTGGTGATTATCACAAGCTGTCATATTTTAAGAAAAGATCTATCTTTATGTGACATTAGTTTGATGGGCTTACTACTTACTGTGATCTATATTATAAATTTAGATTTAGATAGATGTATGTCAGCCTAAAGAGGTTAACCTCCACTACATCCCTGCTTATTATTAATCAACAGCAAGATATGATCCATGTCTATGTGACCATATAGGCTACAGTTAGAAGGAATTAAGCTACAGCAGAGGCAGACTTTAAATGATTTTTTGCAATTTAAATGTTTTTATTTCAGGTAAATTGAAAATGACTAATGTTTTTAATTCAATGATGTTCAAAGCGAAAATAGCAACATAGTTCACAAAATGTATAAATAAAGAGTTTCAAACTTCGAATATGTAAGTACTTAATGAGTTAATAACTACAGTGCTACCAAATTCATCATTTGGTAACGTTTTAGTTATTCATTAACTCTGCAGCAGCCATAAATAAGTATAATGCTAATTAATATTGCAATAGTAGGCACAAGTGAAACACAAACTAACAAGGGGACATATTGATGGTCATTGTGTCTCTACCACATCATGAATAACTAAAATGATAATTAATAATTAAATACTTGGCAAATACTTAATGAACAAACCAGTAACTAACACCATATGATATACTATTCCGTTTTCATGATTTTGTTTTCAACTTTGGCTCAGGATAAGAATAAGGTTCTTCATGATGTTTTGTAAATAAATATAGTTTAGTTAAAAGTGTATTTATGGAATGAATTTGAAGACCTGATTGAACACCAGCTCCTCTCAAATGAGGTAAACCTGGTGAGTGGAGGCTTCCCTGTACAAACGCCTGATTGGAAGGAATTTAACAATAGTTGAGTGAGGGAAGCCAATCAGGACCAAGTTGTGATGCATTGACTGGAGTTGGTCTGAAACTGTCTGTAAAAAAAGATTGATTTTTACATTAAACATCTTTATTCATATAGGTATAAAAACAGAGGAAAAGTCCGATATTAGAGTCTCTTTAAGTAATAAATCACTTCTGAATGATTACCTACAGATTTGTTCTATTATCACTGTATCTATCCTCTCTGAAGGACATCAGGACATAGGCCCAGAGCCTCCTGATCATCTT
>CABFOQ010024416.1:0-14624 GCA_900660455.1 Gephyroberyx darwinii
TGTGTGGCAAGCTTGTGCACGTATGCCAGGCCTGCGGTCTTTGCATGCACAGAAATACCCACGTGTGTGTGTGTGTGTGTGTGTGTGTGTGTGTGTCTACATTTTGTTGGTCTGCGTATACATGTTAACGCTAGGGATTTGAGGCTGGGGTGCGCAGTGAGCAGGGAGAGGTGAAGAACTGGATTATTAACCCTTAACATGGAGCTTGATGTGGTTTGCTAAAATTATAGTGCAGGGGGATTTATGTGATCCCCGTAATCCCGCGGGCCTTGATGCTCCAAATCCATTGTCATGCTTCACTTTTATGGAGGGAAATTTCCATGACTTCAGCTCCCCACTTAGATTGCACTTTGCATATCCACCATCACACACACATAGCTGCCACCCATTCAACATGCCGGCGTGAATAGCCCGGCATCACATTTCACAGGGCTGGTCTTTGATGTTATTACACTCCTTTATTTGTGGTTTATGCGCTTATATCCGTGGGCTGATTATATGTAATGCCCAGTGAGCTAAATGGAATGAAAGAGAAAATGAAAACCCCTGGTAATGAGACTTTTCCCCCCTTTTTATAGAAAACTAGGTAGGTGATAATATGTCAGAGGTGCAGGGGAGGGGTGATTTCTTTTTGATTTATCCATTTATTTATTTTCAGAAATATTGAGTGTATTTCAAGTTATTCCTCACGAATGACTACATGCGCAACCACCCGTTTCTGATACAGTGATACCTGTACATTATCATCAGTTAAGAGCAGCCGGTTTGACTTTGAGTTGACCCCGCCAAGGACCGCGAGCTTGGGCAGCAGGTGTCCTGTTTGTGTGAAATGCAGAATCAATTCAGCCCGGCAGAGGGGTGTGTGATTTGTCTCAGATATTTGAGCATTTAACGATTTCCCATTACTTTTGCATGAACACATGCGTTTTGTCTTTGAAATAAATTTCCGAGAAAGTGTCAGTTAATTAGCTGTGCGTGTGTGTGTGTGTGTGTGTGTGTGTGTGTGTGTGTGTGTTCATGCGCCCACCAATGGCAGAAGACAAAAGCATGATCATAGTTTTCACAGCAGGGGGTAAATGTGACTTGCTAAGTCATTCTTATTGTGTTTTTATAGTAGAAGATGTTGCTAGACTACAACATCCTCCACCCCCAGCCTCTGTCTACTCTCTCCCCATGCCACATTTCCTACCCAGTCTTTAGAAACTTTCTCCATCCCCTCATCTCTCCTTCTCTCTCAAACTCTCTTTCTCCTCCTTTCCCTCTCCCTTCTCCGCGGGATGGTCATTTAATCCATCTAACCAGCTGGAAAGATAAATATTCCTTAGTGGAGAGTGAGGCCCCTGCCTCTCCACTCACGCAGACCGGAGATGAGGGGGAAAGTCTCGCTTTCTGCAGAGCTCAGACACCCGAGTGCCTTAATAAAGTCTTCCACTCAGCCAGACACAGACGTGAGGATGGCTGCAAAACCTTGGAAGCCTCAGACAGGCTCTAACCTTTTATTTAGAAAAAGGTTCAGTCTTTTCCTTCAGTCGCTTGAATTTGTGCGGAAGTAATCGTGAGCTTACATAAGGTACTTGTATTTGTTTGGTGGTAAGAGGGCTTCCGTGTTTTCAGTGAAAATGTGATGAGAGATAAGACAAAAGCGTCTCCAGTACACAGGTCTGAAATCAGCACACTGTCATGTACCTTTTCTACGTATGTCTTCTATTCTAAGTCTACTAAGCATAAGTCCTTTACATGCCCTGGTGGCTACAGCCCAGTGCTCTCTGTCATCCCTGTAGCGTGTACATTTTCCAGGCTGCGTTGGGTTGATTTTCCCTGAAGGGGGAAAGTGGATGGGTTCCTGAGGCTGACTCATGGTTTCTGTTTGGAGAGGTCCAGTCCAGCACAGGCTGGCCCGACTGGAACCTCTGTTTACACAGCCTCTCAGGCCAGACTGGGAGGCCCTATTTTCACACCCAGGTGCTTTCCAAAGAAAACCTCCTGCAGAGGCCCCTCGCCTGAAGAACACCACACTGAAAACCATACATACTGCCTCATGTTCCTCCAGCCATGTTGCATGCTTCACTTGCACACCTATTATAATAATATAGAAGCTCAATAGAACATTATGGCTTAAGCACCACATGCAATTTCTATGCTACCTAGAAGTAATATTTCCCCAAGCTCATACTGATAGTGAGTGCATGATAGTAAATATTCTGTACTTCTTATCTTGGCATTACTCACTGCAGGGGAATTTGGTTTCTCTGTGAGTGTTATTTGGCTCAGGGAGCTTGAAGAATTGGTATTCTAGAGGCAGATAACTCTTCAGACAGCCTCACTGCTGGAATGAGTCAGCATGACCCCCATTCCCTGTTTGGGAGTGTCAGACTTTCAACTTCACAGAGATGTTCAGCACAGGGTCAACCACAAAGGAGAGATATGCATGCTGCAGAGGTAAGGGAGCTGCACTGACTGGCCACCAGAATCCAGGAGCAGGGAGCCACTGAAGCTCCTTTCATATACAGATACAGCAAAAAAACAAAACATGGCATGAAAATATATATTCAAGTAGTTCTGCCATTATCAAGCAAACCATGACCAAAAAAATGCCTGTAATAACAGTCACACAATGCTTGCACAAAAACAAACGTGCAAAGACATCTGCACATATGCAACTACACATGAATACACACACACACACACACACAAATCACTAGAACCTTAAAATATCACTCCAAAGCTCCTTTTCAGAATAAAAAAGGCTATGCATATATGTATATAATAATTACATCCCATATATCTTCCAAAATCCCATTTCCATCAGTGGTAATTCTGCTGCACAGGAGTAATGAGTGTATTATGCAGTTATGACAGCCCCAGCTCCCTCCCTAACCCCTCCCCATCTCCCCGCATGCAGCCCCCTGCTTCAGTCAGACTGCTGAACAATCAAAGTAAAAACTAAAACTATGCAAAATGAGAGATTTTCACTTTGAGTCTGCGGAGTGATTGAGACAAAGATGTGATAGGAGGCTGGGTAAAGGAAGACCCCCCCCCTTGAAAGAGGCAGTCTACAGCACTTTGGAGCTTTGTTTTTTTTCAGCATGTACGAGAAGAGAAAATCTGCGTGTATCATATATGAGATAGAATGTGGAAACCATCAAGCCGTTCAATATTTAACAGTTGTTCTTAGTGCTGGAAATCAGACTAAACTCATGGTGGAGTAAGAGCCTGCAGCAAGAGTTACATGTTCTGCTGTAAGAGTATGATCATGTTACCCTGGACCTTACTTTAAAGGAGGCATGATAGCCCTTGGTGAGGCAGCAGGGGGGGTGGGTGTGAATAAATGAGTGCATAAATGACTAGGCCAGTGATTGAGTGAAGAAATTATTGAGCGGGTAAATGAACAAATGTTTGAGTGAGCGAGTGAGTGAACGGCTGGGACATTGAGTATGTGTCTGACTAAGTAACCAAGTGGGTCTGAGAGCCACACACACTAGAGGCAATCCAAACAAACAGCTCTAAGTGCTGCAGTGTTCGCTGAGGGACCTGGGAAAAGCCCCATCAGCCCAATGAAAGAGAGCATTCTGCCCCCTCGCAGCCTGTTATTAAAATCAATTAATGACAGGGAGGGAGGCCCTTGTAAAAGCTGACTTGTTGGGCTCTAGGGGTCTTTTGCGACACGTTGCCTTTCTGGATCACTTGTGCCATATGGAACCTCCCCACTCGTGGCACATAACTCACTTTTATGAGGGCTTCATTGGCTAATGATGGAATAGTGCACGAGCACTGAGCACGAGAGCGTTCCTGTCCCTCTAACTGCCAATCCTTCTGCCGTCATCCTCTCTGTCAGCCTCCACATTACAGTTGGTTTCAGAGTGGCTGCCTCTGACAATAGGTGAGAGAGGGATCGGTAATAGGTTTTTCTCAGTTTATTTAGAATGCACTGCAGAGATAATGACAGAGTACGTTCAGGCTTAGCACAACAAAATAAATTGTGACTCAAACAGCATCATGCGGTGTAGTTGCAAAACGTTAATGCAAAAATGTAATTACCCAACCTCAACATAACTGTTTTTCTAACACTTAAGCATCTGAAGCACATGTTTTACCTGCCTGTCTTGATTGTTTTATTACATCAGAGAGGCAACGCATCTATGCTACAAGACACATACAAATACGTGGACAGAAACAAACACATTCACACAGAAACAGACACATATGCACACAGAAACTATCTGGAACAAATAATTCCTCCCTGAATCTTGGTCCAACTTCAGGCCTGACAGGCCCAATTGGAGGGGAGATTGGCCATTATAGAGAAGCATGGTGGCTCTGCTGGAGAATGGAGGTGGTCCATTTACCAAGCCCAAGGAACCCTGTACTCATATTACCAGGGTCCCACGGGGCGAAGGAAAGGAAGACAGATTCGCCTGAATCTCTTATGTTTTTACAGGAGGGGCCTCTTCTCCTGCTGGTAGGAAATTGCACTATTTTGATGTCTTGTCTGAAGCACAGGGTATGTTTGGTGGTTAACTCTGCAATCAAAGGTGTTTCACCCACCATCTGGTGGTCTCAGCTCAGCGCTCAGTCACACCTCAGTCACACTGCAAACGTGCTCACTGGGCGTTTTCTGAGGGATCAGTAACAAGGGGAAACCTTCTCTTTAGAGATGGGTTTAGCTGACCCATCAGTTACCTTCTCCCTGGAAGAACATAACATGATAATGGTTATGATAATGATGTGACATTGTGATGACACTGTGATGACATGATAAGGAAGTGTAAGATGAATCTTCCCCCTGTGCAGTAAGCGCCTATCATGTCAGCAGAACAGGAACCTGACCTGACAAGAGATGCATAGAGTGCCTGTAGGCAAAGATGTGCTGCATGTGTGAGATGTATGGAGTGTGCATGGTTTTCTGAATGCCTGCTGGTTGCATAGTTCATCAGGTGACCATAATGAAGACCTGCTAGTTCAACACAAGTTGGTCCAGTTTTAAATCTACTATTTAACCAATCTCTAAGTTGTCAGGGTGGACAGCTTTGCTTTGGTGGATTTTGTGTGTCAAGCTTAATAAACTTTTTGACATCTGTTTAACAAGCTAAGCGTTTCCTCCAAAGCCTGTTTGATTCATAGGTGAATGCTTTTTTTGTGTCTGTAACATACATATGTGTGCACATACTGTAATTCCACTCCCCTGTCTCCTATATATGGAACACTTCCCTCCCCTCTTTTTGCCTCAGCGCCGCTACCTCAGGGCTGTTTGAGTGATGCTGGTGTCGATGTGTTAAAGCTCAGCAAAAGCACAATTTTTCTTCCCCCTCTGTCCTACAGACACTTCCATCAGATAGAAACCTCCTGTCTTTAGCCATTGGGAGGAAGGGAGCAAAGGAAAAACCTCTCCTTGCCAATAGAGCACGCAGTAGTATCACCCACCCAGTAATTTAATACTACCAAAGCTGCATTCTGCCGCAGCCAAACACTTTCATGTGTATAACCGGCCCACTCTTTCATTGTTCTCTCTCTCTCTCTCTCTCTCTCTCTCTCGCTCTCCTTTTTTCCACTCTGTGTTGCTGAACTAGTACTAAGTGGCCAGGATGTGTAAGGTAAAGTTTGGAATTGGTAGTGATGGATAGAGGGCCAAAGCTGTGATTGCAGACGATAGGTCTATCCATCTTCTCAAGCAGAGACCTCAGAGAACTCTAACTTCCCTGAATATCCAAGATGGCCCAGATGATCAATTCGAGCACAACTTTAAGATTAAGTCTGAGTTTATTAATCCTTCGAAACAACCATTTTTTCACTTATGCCACCTTTATATCTGTCTGGTGTGATTTAGTGGAAAAGGTAAGGAGACTTGTATCTAAGGGCTTCAGGGTGCTTATTCTGTTTCACGAGTTTCCTGGGAGAGAGAAGTGAGGGATTGCCGACTGCGCTGCGCCTCCTGGTCTCAGTACAGTATCAGCAGCAGCCCAGCCAACTCATATTGATAGATGTTGTCCAAATGTAGAACGAACAGGCACGAACAGTGTGGGGAGTGTTGTGAGACTTTGATGAATCTGAAAACCTTTTATTGGAACAAATGAGCTTACAATAGGGAGAGTAGATTTAAAAGGAGCCAGTGGTTTTATATATGAAAGTTTTTTTTTGTGCTGAGCCTTATTGAGCTGCTGAAGGTAAGACCAAAGTTCGACACCGGTTATTCCTGAAAGAACCAAACATTAATTTAAAGACATGGGTATGAGCTGATCAAGCCACAAAGAGGTACTTTGTCACTCTCATTTTGATTTGTAGTCGATGGCACTTAGGTTGGAAATGGTGCTGAATACTTCATCATCCATAGCCCATATACACCATTTTTCATTTCTTGCTAATTCCCTATCCACAGCCTCCCTCTATTCCCTCCACCCCTCCTAATCTGGCTGTAAAGGTCAGTTTAGCATAATGACATCATACAGACCAGCATGGGCAAGCCCAGATTACTAAATCTGACTCTAATGTGGCTTTTCAGATGAAACAGCATTAAATGACAGTAACACCACTGCATTCACTGGGGGCTTTAATGGAGATTGCTCATGACTGGCCCTTCTTTACCCTCTTTGTATTTTTAATGAGGTGACAGAGAGAGGCAAGATTGGAATGGGATGGTCTTACAACATGCTGAGCTGGGATCAGATATAGTCCGTCTATTTGTGTAATATTCCATCAGCTCTCTTATGGGGCCGGGGTTAACCTCTTCAGTGTGACTGACATTTCTAGAGCACAGACACCACCATTGGCAGAACTCAAGGGGACTTTTAGAAAAATATTACAGCCATCATTGGCATGATGAAATCACTTTTTTAATGTTCCATTGAGCACAGCCCCAGATTAATTTACTGTAGGCATTAGAGTTGCACACACTGGTGATTATCACTGCGTCTATGCCAGTGCTGGAATTACCAGGCCCTTTGCCCATAACATTTATTTATTCAACATCTGTTTGGGTATTTATGCCCTCAACCATATTTTGCTGCTTGTACCTAGAAGTCAAAGTGGAAAACAAGCAGAATTCTAAGAACATATTTATTATTTCTCAACTGCTGCAGTTTTCATTTTGAAGCAAAAAAAAAATGGAGAACGAGAAATGTGCGGAAAAAAGCGAAAGATGAAAAGCTTTAAACATAAGACGTCTCCTGGCTCGGGTGGACAGCCTTTAACATTCATCTGTTTCTCTGCTGCTTCCAAGGAGAGATGTTTTCCTGCCCCATCTCTGTGGCAACAGCAAAATTCCCAGCACAGGAAGCATGAACATTGGAGAGAATGTGGAGTGGAAAAGGAGACGAATGACATCGGGGTCATGAATTAATCAGAGGGTGCTAGAAGCTTTGCTACACTTAACATCCTAAAGGCCTGTATTAATTACAGTTATGAAGCATTGTAAATGATATCTGTAGCACTTTCTTCATTAGGGCTTTACATGACCCATTCATAACCGACTCATGACATGTTCGTGAATGAACAATCAACATTTAAGAGCCACACTGCATATTTCTGTGGCACAATAACACAGCAGATTTCAAAACTAGAAGGCCTTGGAGAGTGCAAACCTGGGCCAACGCTGAAAAATTCTCCAACTTGCAGTTACACCCAAAGACATCATTCCTATCACTTAAGTCAAATACGCTCTTACAATTTAGAATTAAGTCTCAATCGCTGTTATTTCATAGATATGACATTAAATTATATTAATCCAATGGTGGAAATCCCAGATCCAAATCACCACCAAAATCAAATCAATTGTTCCTGTGGCATGAGGACTACCAGTCTACCAAATTTCATGGGAATCCATTCATAACATTTTGTTTCCATTCATAACATTAGTTCAAAAAGTCAGATCTCGATCACATACTACATAATGATGAGGTGACCACTTGTGTATAGATTTGTGGTATTGTGGAGGTCAAAGATTCATGAATTCATATTACGATATTTATGTTCGCAAGTGTTCTTCAAAAATGCAATTGTACTTTTGCATGTCTGGCTAAAAGACACTGTCCTGTTAAACCCTGAAGGTTTTAATGTCAGACATGAAGTAATAATTGCATTATTTTTCATTGTCACTGTCATTGTCAGTTTTGTTTTCATTTTAATCAAAACTATAAAGAATGATGCTAAGGTAAGTGTGCTGGACATTCTCCATACAGTGAATGAGTGCTATACTATACACCATTGAGTTTTGATGCTATAGCATTCCCACAAACATATGGAGCTGATCAGGATTACAACTAGATAATGATATCACTGGCACATGGTGTGAGCCCAAATCGTATCAACGCATTGCTTGCACCCCGCCTTGTTCTGGCTTAAACGTGTGATGCACATGTCTGATAACTATGTGCCAAAAAAGGGAGGCTTACAAGGAAAATCAGGCATGAGGGGTTGTTGTTTCCAGAACTATTGCTTAGAGATGGCCCCTGTCTAATTCTAACTCTTTGTGCCAAAATTTGAACAATATTCTTGGACAAACTAAAAACCTATACGGTTTCACTTTTTTATTTTTTTATTCTTTTGTAATGCTTTCTTAGGACACGTCTGTTATTCTCATAATCATCTTTTCTAAACACTAAAATATGTTCTGCTACACAGTGCAATGGAAAAAAGGAAAACTCTTAGACCACTGAGAATTTTCCGTGGCCATGGTGGTTGGGGTCCTGACCAGTGGTGGTCAGTGTGGTGTTTAGCTGTGGTGGCCAAAGCACTGGGTCATGAACAGTGTGAGCCCAGGCTGCATTTGGCTCCACAGAACAGCACTTAACATGAGAGCTTTCAGTTGAAACCCACCATCTGGGTGAATAGTCCCTTGGCACGTGTTAAAAATGCACAACTGTATAGCACCGTTAGCAGTCAGGCACATAAGGTTTTCACAGAGTGAAGAACACTGCAGGTTAAATGCAATCCAATGCTGGAGCTCCAATATCTAGGGTTCATGCACCTCTTTTTACCATGACTCAGTCACTATGGCATTGTGGTCACCAAGAGTCAAATTCAGGTCAGTCAATTAAGGGTTCATTTTGTGTAACTACACCTATGGCCCACCCTGGAAAAGTTCTAAAAAAAAACTATTGGTTGTAAAAGGGCAGAAATACTGTGGGCATCATCATAATTCAAGCCAATGAAGAGAGGGCTCTGCACTGGTGCTCCTTTGTTAAAAGTCATAGGAAGAACCAAGGAAGTTGGTACAGTTAGCTTGCTAGACAAATAAAACTTTAGACAATGAAAGATTACAAATGGCGCAACAGTAACTCCATCTAAGAGTTGAATGTTTTTGCAGAAAAGTAAATATTTGCAAGAAAAGGACCAATCGAGGTGAAAGCATAAATTGAACAACCAGATTTCACCAAGGCTTTAGTGGATATAACAGGACCCATCATGTGACAAACCAAAAGTGCCTCTTCCAGGGACGTGTGGGAGAACTATTCTTCAAGCTCAGAGCCAATCAAATTGCAAACTTCTCCTCCACTACGTCCTGTTATCCCACTTTCTCTAACATGATTTTCCCCAGACCTCTTGGCATGAGCCAGAGGTATGGCTATGCAAGATTAGTTAATGGTTAGACACTTCACTCCTCTATACCTGGACGCTATCAAACTTCATCACAGATTACAGACAATCATTTTCTACAAGTCATGTTTTTTTTAATGGGTAGTATTTAATTAATAAAAGGATGTAAAAGTTGTCTTGTTGTGAATATGTATGTGTTCACACATTAGCTGCAATTTTTAACGCAATTCCCATAATCCTCCTCTGGTATTCAGGTGAAATTCATGTTATCACTCGATGGGAGACCTTATTCTGGGCTCTTTAGCCATAGTTTGCATGGATCGCTGCAAAACCATGATGCATGGCTTTATGCAGCTAAATCTGTTAATGATTTAGCAGGAAGGACCGAGGTTGGATTCCCGGTTCTTTCTGTGTGGAATGTTCTCCCCGTGTTCATGTGGGTTTCCTCCCACAGTCATAAGACATTCAGGTGGACCGGAGACTCTAAATCGCCCAAAGGTGTGAATGTGAGTGTGTTTGTCTGTCTCTCTGTGTTAGCCCTGTGATGGACTGGTGATCTGTCCAGGGTGTTTCTTTGCCTTCCTCCCAATGCATGCTGGGATAGGATCCAGCCCCAGGGGTGTTTCTCTGCCTTCTTCTCAATGCATGCTGGGAAAGGCTCCAGCCCCCCATGAAACCTGAATAGGTTATAATAAAATGAATGAATAAACCTTAGCATACTCATTTTATAATAAAAAACATTGTTGTATAAGCAGTGCATGTAAGTTCAGTTGCTAACGTTCACTAGCACGTCCAGTAACGTTATCTTCATTGAAGAGATTGAGGCACATTGAAATAATATGATCATTTATTTGGTCTATACTGTACATCATTGCCAAAATTGTAGACAATGTGTTCTTGTTCTTTTCTGTATCTGAAATCCTTTACATGCTTTATAGTAAATCAAGGCTACAGTAAATATTTATCTTAGGCATTTTTAAAGGCTTAAATGTTTCAACCCACTTCCCTCAAATGTTTCTCAATCAATTCTTAGTTGACGATTCAGAGGAATCTAATAAGGTTGAATCAAAGTTAATGCACAGGATGAACAGGATTTACTCAGGTAATTTACTGTCTTTGATTAAGATAGGATTGAATCAAATGTTTATTTTCATATCCTCAAGAGTACAATTAACCTAAATATGAGCCCACGTTATCAACCCAAAGCACCAATTTGTCTTTGTTGTTCAATCTTGGTTTGCTGTTTGTGTTGAAACTATGGCATAAGGATTCCTTATCTCGCTGAGGCCACTGAGGCATCAACAGGACCACACCACAGCTGCAAAGCTAATTATGTGATTTATGCTTGTTTGGTTGCTTGCTAGCTTGCACATTTTTGAGGAGAGCACAATCATCTGCAAGTCATTGTCTTTGGTAAATAAGAAAAATTGGACTTTTCAGTAAGCCTAACACTGGCTTGCTCTTTTGCCCGGTGGTCTATAGCACACAAAGATGGCTTATTCTGCCTCGCACACTTATGTAAGCTCTGCTTAAGCCTTTGCAATAAGCCTCAGGGTTTTGAAGGGTTACCGTTATTTAATGCAAAACGAGGCGCTCCAGACGTTGTTAAAGAATCAGATTTGTTTCTACCTTGGATGCCAACTTTATTGGTGTTTGAATATCGGTGTTCTTTACAAGCTGCAACAGTATGGAAACATCATCATAATCTCCAGTTGTTTGGAATAGAAGGTATGCAGAACACCGCACCCCCGCTATCACCACTGCCGTCTTGGCAAATGTGGAATACCATATTCCCTATTCACTTTTTAATGGTTATTTAATTGTTCCCCAAACAGTTATTTGTATTAGCCAGGAGCAAGTACCATGGTAGTCAGGCAAAATACATGAGCGAAACACCAGTTGGTACTTCCCTCCCCCCTTCGTTTTTGCTGTCTCCCTCTGCGCTGCACAGTGCAGTGGGAGAGGCTGGGCTATTTAAGGCTGTGGCGCTGCCATTTGGCTTGGGGGTCCACATGTGCGCCGGAGGTCCTCATTTTGATTCTAAATCGCCTTGACACCAAAACAAACAAACTCTCCTCACTGCCCCAAACAGGCCTGAAAAATTATGGGCACAGGGAGGGAGACGCAATTACAGCAGCTAATTTGTGGTCACCAAAGCTAACCCCCTTCCCTGTGCCCCCAGCCACCCTCGATTTCAAATATTGAGGAGTATAGTTCACGTGTGTGTGTGTGTCTGTGTGTGTGTGTGTGTGTGTTTGGATGGTATCTAAGAAGGGGCCATGTGGGCGGAGTCCCCCCCATGCCTTCCCTCACAGCTGTAGGAAGGTCAGGCAGCACCAGGACGATTAGCTTTGCTCATCACGTACAATTAGGGTTCGTGCTCTGCATGGAGGCATCTGTTGCTAATTGAAGCAGAATAGATATGAAGGAGGTCCATGCTTTCTCCATGCTGAAAAAACAAGCACTCTGCCCAACTGGAAGTAAATAGACTTTGGCTTGTGTGAAATTGGAACTTTGAACCACCTGCATATCTGAAATGATAATGTTCTCTATTAAGGGCTGTGTGTGAATTAGCTGGGTTTTACACTAGCGGGGCCAATATAATTGATCTGGTAATTTTAAAATGAGTGGAATGGCTCCAAAGCATCAAGAGTACACAAATACACATCTAGACATGCACAGGCAGACAAAGAGACTGTGGTTATCTGGGGAAGGAGGGGGATATGGGGTGGAGGCAGGAGGGTGAGTGTGAGCGTGATCCTCAGAGCCAGGCTGTGATGGCAATGTGATGCGACTGAACCGCGTGCCCACTGGCCAGCTGACATCAGCCAGCGCCTCTCTGACCGCCGATACCTCCCGGCCCCTTCATGCCAAGGCCAGATGCAAACAAAGAAAACCAAGGCGAGCACACACAGACACACATCCAAACAGATTCATGTTCATGAAAACACACCGAAAAAACACAGCAACTGCAACATAAACCGGGGGGATAATCCTATAGATGTAAACGTGACGATACACAGTGTTTCGCCGCTGCTTAAACCGCGACGTCTGTGTGTACGTCTGGATTTCTTAGTGCGCAGTCGGATTCTAGCGGGGAAATAACATGACATGACACAAATTTAACATGGAAGTGATCTTTTGAGAAAAAGGAGTGCTGCTGTACCAACAGAGCAGCGGATACATCTGTCACTGACTCGACAACTCGCTCTGATTTTGACACCGCATCATGACAACACGATGACAACGAGCAGCCTACATCAAGAGGATGGGTTACACTTTATAATCAGCTGATGTTGCTCTTTTTTGGCATTGGTGCAAAAGTCCAATGCATTACCACGTAGCAAAATGGTCACTTAGAGGTTTATGTAGTTAGAGTAAATATGAAATAAATAGTCATAAAATAAGATATGTAAATAATGCATTATGTACTGTATTGAAAGAACATGTCTATTATTTCTGGATGGTCAAATAAAAATATTAGTATTAGTATTTATTTATTTAATACATTGCATCTGCCCCGGGTTCACAGCAGAGGAAGGAGAAAAAGAGGGAGAACTGGCATTTAGCTGGAGTGACCTATGGTCTTCAGAGAGTGGCATTATTTCAACAGAGTGCTGAAGGTAGTGAGGGTGGAAACTGTGAGCAGCTCATGAGAGCAGCTCCATATAATGTCTGAGTGGTGCGCTGTGTGATGATTTTATGTGCTCCTATCCAGCACCTGACACACACACACACACACACACACACTCTGTGATATCCCTATGGAGCAATGAAGCATAACAGGATTTATCCTCTCTGACCTTCACAGTTTGAGTCAGAGGTAGGGCTTGGCTGGGTGAGCTGGTCTCCCTGTCGCGAGGAGCAGCCAAAGCCCTACTTATCAGCGCTGTGGCTCAATGGCTCTTTCTCTGAGTGTAATAAGTGTAGCGTACCGCTGACTCTCAGTGTGGACTTTCAGCCTGCTCCCCTCGCTGTGTTGGCCATGACCCCTGCTTCAAAGAGTTAAAAAGATTGTCGGTTCTTATATAAGGACCTCATCATTGAAACTGTGCATTTTTATCCCTGTTATGGCAGGTAAACTGGATGTATCCCACAGTCTGAGCGTGTGAGCCTCAGGCACTATCCTGATATAAAGAAGAGTAAGCTGCATGTTGATGAATCATTATTGACAGCTTCGGATTGTGGTGCTGTGTTGTTTCTTCTTGTTGCAAGTAAATAACCAACTTCCCCTCCTACTCACTCACATTCTGACTTTTTTAGCGAATAACCTCAGTGACATCAGGCTACAAGCTCTAAACATTTTGGACTTGGAACCTCGTTAATACCTGGTTAACGTACAATTATATTTTGACAAACAACTGTGTCTTCAGTTTTTTATTCATAGTCCAACACCAAATTTAAAATCACACCAGCCATGTCATGCCAGCTATCCAGAGGAAGTCTCTTTTCTTCATCTCTTAAGAAATAGGGAAGATCTCAATTCTGCAGCATTTTGTGATCGCCTCAGAAATATTTCTCCTAAAAGATCTCTGGAGATCTCTTGTTTTGATGAGAGTTAAACATGATCTCATGTGTTGATTCTCTTGAGTTGAAATAAATGGGAAAATGCCTTTAGTCTCATCCTAGTGTTAAAAAGAGCTAATTTGTTACTTCAGGTTAGGTAGCTAACACTAATTAGATAGTTGCATAGCAAGGAGGATGATGTAACACCCCTTGCACCCTTTGAGCTCTTGCTCTCTGTTACTAGCAATGCTCACAGCTGTGCTTTGTGTTTGAGCAGGAGAAAAACATTCCCTATGTGATCACGTGGAAATCAAGAGGAAATCAGAGTTACAGTGGATATAATACAATGAAGTACAGCTTATGCTTGGAGGAAATGTATAGCTGGGAGTTTTTCACTTCATTCCTTTCTCTTGGTTTTCTATAAAAATACCTCAACACCACACACACACACACACACACACACACAGTGTGTATGTTGTATTTGAACAGGTGTGTTTATAGTTATACATTTTATTTTATTCACAATTTCATAATTCACTTCTCAAATACAAACACAAAACAGACACATAGCAAGGGGAACATGATACTTG